>SFCI01000505.1:0-20086 GCA_004681135.1 Hericium alpestre | reverse complement strand
CCCATGCCAGGTCATTTGTGTTAGTCCCTACTCCCATCCACATGACCACCTCCATCTGACTCATGGCCTCCAACAAAACCACCTCCCAATGCCCACGAAATGATGCTTCAGGCAGGGCATCATACTCGGCTGGTAGCTGCAGCATCACACCATTCAATCAGCATGCCGAGCATGCCCAGGACCTCAGGTCTATACAATGACTTGAGAACGTGGCCTGACAAAATGCAAGAACTTTTCCAGCTGTTCATGCATGACAAGGATTGGGGTGCAGGGTGGACAGCATGTGTAAACAAGTGGGTTGCTGTGCAGCATATAGATGAATTTCAAGTGAGTGGGCTGTGCTTTATGATAAGTTCACCTTGCTTACTGTCTAACAAAGGTTGCTGCAAAATCCACCAACAAAGTCGGCAAGTTCTCATCGAAGGTGCAACCAAGCCTCATTGGCACATGAATCTCCCACAAGTGACTTCCAAAGGACCGATAAATCACAGATGTGGTCGATTACTCAGCAAAATGGTGGAGGTGGTGGGGGGTATGTTAGTTTGAGGAGCACAGCATGGACAACAAGGGCAGACCTGGCCCTCCTGCAGAGGGTTTGGACTGGTCCTGCATGGATGTGACCATGAGCTGTGGGCTCGTTCTCATCATGGTCAGCCTTTCATTCTGGGGCACTCAGATCTTCGACTCCAAAGGGGCAACATCACATCAAATGAGGGACTGGAGCGATGTGGTGTCCCAAGTGACCATGGCTCTGGCAGCAATTGGGCAGTGGAAGAATTCTGGGATGAGAGAATCTGGAAAGCAAACAATGTGTGTTGACTTTCAATTTTTTTCTGTGCCTGCTAAATGTGACTTTGTTAGTGCTGTGCAGCCTTCCAGCTCATTGAGGCCAGTGAAACAGCAAAAGGCTTAGGGCACTGCCCTTCTTATGCAATGTCAATGGTGTCATGCTCAGACCCATCGCCTTCCAACTACTCCTTCTCTAGCCCTTCTCATGCTCTGCACCACATAATCATACACCTCCATGCTTTAAATTGGGCCTGAACCTTGCAACACAAACAAATATTTATCCTATGTAACATTTTTCTTATCATGACATGCATTGCACTGCATTGGCATGGGCTTCGACATATTATTCCCTTTACCTGCACATCTTGCATCTTTTTCACTCAACAAACATAACATTTTCACTTGCATTATCATCATACTACTTACCCCTTGTCTTTGCAGCAACATATTTTATTGCACCATCCATACTGTAGCATTGATCTCTATCTCTTGCACCCCATCCTGTTTTATATCCCTGCTTTGAGTACACTGACCTTATGCTTTAGATTGACCCCCCACAAATATCCTCCCCATGTCATACATCTCATATGACTTAATTTGATGCCTATCACACTATTCCAAGCTCTCTGCTATCATGGACACCATGATCATTATGACCATCATGATCATTATGATGCCTTCCTTTCCTCTGGCAATATTGCCTTTCCCACTCTGTTATCCTTCCATGCAGCCCCTTTATCTCATATTTTACTCACAGATCTCGTATTGCCATAATGTCAGTCACCCTTCCTTTTTTTTTGTTGCCAACTTTCAGGCAATTTGTGATGCAGAGGCGCAAAGAAGCCGATGAGATGCAAAAGGTATGTTTTTTGCACAATGATGATTGTCGTGCATGATGCATGATTAGAGAGATCAGTTTGTTGCAGGCATTGAAAGATAAGATGAGTGCATTTAGCTAAATGTACAAAGACAGTGTTTACCTAAATGTTCAGTAAGTGACGATTGGCTATTACTGAGGATTATTGATTGTGTCAGGCAGTAGGTACTGTACACTTAGATAAAGGGCTACCTTTACTGGTGGCCCCAGACACGTGCACAGCAGCCCGCACTTGCGCGCAATGCCCCACATGTGCATGCAGTCCTGGAGCTCATGCATGGCCCTGGCAGCCATGTGCATGTGCATGTCCATGCATGGGCCTGCCAGTGCATGCGAGTGACTGTGGGCACATGGCTGTGCACTGTCTTGCCAATGTGCATGGGGCTGCATAGACCCCATCAATGTGGGGTGTCTGTGCCACCACATGCCCACTCTGCTCTTTGCGTGCTGTCCATGCATGGTGCATGCTCCACAATACCAGCCCTCCATGCCCATGTGCTCACTTCCTGCACACCTCACCTCTGTTCCTCACACCTCATGCATGGGCCCACCACCCCTTGCACACATCCCTCGTCCTTCACGCACCCCCCTTGCCTTCGTGCACAGGCCCACTGCGGTCCACTGCATATCCCCCAGATCTCCTGCATGCAGCCCACCGTGCCTTGTGTGCATGTCTCCAGCATGTGTGCTCCTGCACATAGCCCTGCCTGTGCAGGTCACATACGGCTAAGCACCTGCATTATTAGTACTTGTAGTATACATGATTGTAGTAGTACTAACTCTCATTGAATATGATTAATTTGACCTGAAATTTTTTGTACCTAGTTGACTTGAGTTAGTACTAATAGTAGTCATAGCTCACCTTACTAAGTATGATAGTGCTATATATGCTATATATCTCAAACTACTGGCTATGAAAGCTATGTAACACTATATACCTAATAGTACTAGCTATGGAAGCTATAAAAGCTCTCATAGCTTTACATAGCTAGATAAGAAAACTGCATAGCTCTGATAGCTCAATGATAGCACCTATAATGTAACCTGCAGCTATATATAAAACAGATTTCTCAGATGATGTCTGCACTTTTCAGCAGACATCCGTGTTTTTTTGTCTCATGTCCACATTCTTCATCCAACATCCATGCTCGAATCTGACCTGTTGTCCGCATCTGACCAAAAATGCGGACAACCTGAAAACTTCCATAACTGGCACAATCTGCCTGCACCATAGAGGTGGTGACTTGCAGTGCCGCTTTAGAAAGTGTCCATGTCACGTGATGCTCCCACATGCAAAATGTGTTTGAAATGTGGTAGTCGGTGGGCAGACACGAATAACTACGACTACAGATGGCGAACAAATATGATAAATTCAACATAGCTCTAGAAAGAATATAGCTAGATGTAGGCAAAATTATAGGTAGTAAATTGAAGGAGTTATGAGTGAATTAAAAGATTACTCTAAGCCTCTTCATCAGTCACTAAAGACTCCTCTCCTTCAGAAATTGCAAGGTCTTCAGGAGGCTCAGCAGTTTGAGGATGCTGGGTGACCTCTCCAGAGCCTGACAGCATCTTTCTGATCAACCATAAGCCCCTGAAGAAGGTGCACTGACACCAGGAGCCTGCCCTCCTTAGGCACTCCACGAAGCCTGACCAGGCTTTGCAAGGCCAGTCAGAGCTTGTATGACATGCTTCTTAGATGGGGCATGAAGCCACGAAAGCATAGCGCAGGGATAGAGAGTGAAATGGAGGAGAACGGAGGTCGGACGCATCCTCGTTGAACTCCAATGCATTGAAATTGGATTATGTAAAGTGTGTTTGCATGCATCTCGATGGGTGCCTATGCCCGTTCGGAGCTGTTTTGGGTGGGGGAAAATTGGACCTTCCTGCACATAGGAAAATTAGGACAACATTACCATAAATCATGTAAAATTGGTCTCAATCCTTTGTCTTGATTAAAAATGCCAAAATTTTCCCTAAAGTGCACGAACCTGTCTGAAAGTCGTCCCGCTCAGGAGGTTCTACTCAAAATGAGCTGTGCTTTTTCAGATTTGATGAAAACAAATGTCTCTAATCGATTTGTTATGATTTAACATGATACTAGATGAATTTCAGTAGTGCTGAGGAAGCTTACAGTACCCCCGACCATGTTTTTCAGGAGACCAAACTCAAGCCAAGTAGGCCATAAAGGGAAGGTGGGATGACGTAAGCCCTGCATCTATGGCCATGTCGTATAAGTCGGTGTTGCACGTTGCAGTCAGCATGTAGCCTCGTGTAGCACGTACCGTCGATAGTATTGTACGTAGACATGTTGTGATCTTAGTTTTTTTTTTCGTGGAATGTTTGCGGCATCAGCTGCGGTGACCAGGGGGTCCCCCCCTGGACCCCCATTGGGGCATTCCCCCCCAAACCCCTCCGCGCTGTGTGCAGCCTTTGTNGCNCTGCACGCGGCCTTCTTCGAGTTGAGCAAAGGGAAAAAAAAATGTATTGTATTCTGTGATGTACGAGTTTACTCTACTGCATGCTGCATGCTTACCGAAAGCCGTATGACTGAATGCGCTTACTCTTTGATGCTCGAAGGTGCCGAGCACTCGGGTTTTCCCTACCGATGGCCCTGGTTCCTGCTTGCCTTGCAACAGAAGTGGCGGCGACATCGAAGATCGTATTGTCTTGTCTTCAGCTGCAAAACCGATTGGAGCCAGTTGTCCATCATCCTGATCTCGCAGGCTCTGGCTCCTGTAGTACTCCGCATTGAAACCTGACCAACCCGCCAACTGACACATTTTAATGGCATCATGTAGCACGTCCTTGGCTTTCTGCATCATGGAACAGCCGGTTGCAAAAATAGTCTGACTGCAGTACCAAGATGTACAGGAGGAAGAGAGTGTAGGGTAAAGGGTAACGACGAGGAGGAGCGCGTTGCACGGTGATGTGGTGACGTGACCCCATCACATGACCCCGCTGGACCCGCCGCTGACGTGATAACTTGGCTTGAGTTTGAGTTTCCCTGCCATGCAATCAGCCTAGGCCAAGCACATAGGTGATTTCTCTTCTTACTTACATTCATCTACCTTGCTCTCTGCGGCATTCTGTTCCTTTTCCAGAAATACAAAGTGCTGAGTATCAGATGTTTAGAAAGGTAGACCCTTAATGCAGATAGTTTCAGCTCATGTGGTTCTCTTGGTTAGACCGTCGCAGTTTTTTCCCTTTGCGGAAGCAGCACGGGGCTTTGGCAGGCGGCCAATATGCTGCATTTCTACGAGCTGCTACGAGCTGCGACGGCTCGTATTCTTCACTCATGCTACGTCACTTGGGTGGCATAGTTCGGGATGCAGGCATGGTGTATGTGTAAAAGGACAGCCAGCCGTGCAGCCAAAAGAGCAGAACGGGCTGACCACAGATTGTGGCGCATGCATCGCGGTGCTTTTGATTCTCGCACACCGCACTTCCCCTTGTCTGCAGGGGAGTTCTCATCGAACATGTCTCCTGCTGATTTTGAAGCACAGGTCACCGACGGTGATACCCTCCGAAACCCAAAATGTATGTCCCTTTTGATAAATGTGCGAGTTGAGGCTGACAGGCATTTCAGTCTTCATTTATGATGGCCAGTCTCAATGGTGCTGCACAATATGCCCATCTTCCCGGTTCCAAGGGCTTCAAAAGTCTCTGCAACATGAGGATACCATGACCGGCAAAAGTTCTCCTCTGACCCTTTGGCAGCACCCGAATGCGCTCTCCTGCTAGAGGCGCAGGGAGCTCATTGTACCTCACCCAATCTCCCACTCGCCCATGCTGGTGGTCAGGACGATGTTCCTGCAACCTTTGACAAGATATCTCCACAGGACCCATATGGAGAGGCACAACATGACGACGACAATGGAGGCAGTTCAGTTAGACAGAATTATTCTGAAGCTGTAGTAAGGCCTGACAGAATTAATCTGTCAGCTTAAGGATCAGCCACATTACGGTTCAAACCGTAACAGGATCTCCCACCGCAGTACAGATTAAACCGTAATGAAAGGTCCTGGGCCGCGTAGTCTAGCAAAACTATATAAAGACTGGGAATCGAACCTAAGGCAATTCACCAGTTTGATCATGAATGCAGACACAACTAACCACTGGGCCAATATGCCATTGAAGTAAGTACAAAGCTATATATCATGAGCCATAGTTAGCAAAAATATTGACTTAGCAACATATTTGTGGGTCATGACCTGGACAGATAAATTCGTAATTACAGCTAAATCTGTAAATATCAAATGAGTGAATTATATGTGATGAACAATGAAGACATGAATTACAAATACATCTGTAAAGGTATACCTGTAAGGACAGGTATATCTGTCAGTATTAACTTTGAAGGTTATATCTGTAGGTTCTCTTTATTATCATTGTTTGCTGAGTAAGATTAACTAACTTGTATTTATGGATTCAGCTGTAATTACAAATTTATCTGTCCAGGTCATGACCCACAAATATGTTGCTAAGTCAATATTTTTGCTAACTATGGCTCATGATATATAGCTTTGTACTTACTTCAATGGCATATTGGCCCAGTGGTTAGTTGTGTCTGCATTCATGATCAAACTGGTGAATTGCCTTAGGTTCGATTCCCAGTCTTTATATAGTTTTGCTAGACTACGCGGCCCAGGACCTTTCATTACAGTTTAATCTGTACTGCGGTGGGAGATCCTGTTACGGTTTGAACCGTAATGTGGCTGATCCTTAAGCTGACAGATTAATTCTGTCAGGCCTTACTACAGCTTCAGAATAATTCTGTCTAACTGAATATCTACGACGATGGCGATCTGGTGTTAGAGCTGCTGCTCACTGTCCATAGGCCTGCCCTTCCTGACGACTCTCCTCTCCAACTATATGATGACTACAATGGAGCTTTGGCGACTGAAAAGCTGGACCTTTTTGACAACATGACTGCACGCATGCCATTAGCCTCAAATATCTTTGACGACAATGAGGACAGTGACAATTGATACCTTTGAAATGTCTGAATCAGATACCATCTCGTCAACTTCGAGCATGAACAGCGAGGGGGACAGCGGTGCTCTGCTTGGGATGACCCCAGTGCAAAAAGAGACAGATACACTATTAAGTACATTTGCTATAGCTGCATACAGACGAAGAGACCTCTAAAATGAATACCGCAGAACATGCACCGAGCAATGGTATTTGGCTGCCCAGAGATGAAGACTGGTGGCCATGGAGAAATGAGAAGGTATGCCCTTAACACTCCATGCTTCTCAATAATTGACGAATTTCTACATGTGGTCTTTTCTGAGGCTGAGCTCGATGTTGTGCACTGGTACGCAAGTAAACTTGGGCTCAAGTGCTCGTGGGAACCGAGCCAAGGATGTTGAAGAGTATTCATTAGGTCACTTATACTCAGTTGCGACTTTGGCCAAAATAATAGCAGATGTGCATGAGATCCTTCATGTGAGAATGTATATGGGTTCTGACATGGCATTTCAGGAGATGTCCAATCCAAAAGTGTGGCCTCACCTTCGGGTTCTTGCCCGAGGATAATAATAATGGCCACTCTGATGCGTTTCACGGTGAAGGCTGGCAATATGAAGTGAATGCTAACCTCAGCGGTCCCATGGTGTGATCAGAAGACAGTGGCCAGGATTACTTCGTCGAGGAGCCCGCCCTTGCTTGTATCGACCTTGGGACTGCCGTACCCATATGGCCAACTTGGTGGTTTATCCGAGATGGAAAAATATATTCTATGCTGCACTTCTTGCATGTGAACGGCATCTTAGAAGAACCAGGGTACGGGAGGTATCTAAAACGATACCGAGCAGTCAGAACTCAGTGATAGAAGAATTCACTATATTGATTATGTACCTAAAACAATACCGAGCAGTCAGAACTGCCCAAGAAGTAAGTACATTAATAATCAATAAAAGAAGCATAGATTGTGTACCTCAGTGATAGAAGAATTCACTGAGGTAAACATCCCGCAAACTCATGCCTACATCAACAGTGCGAGGGGCTGAAAGCAACTGTACAGTAGTGTACATAATCAATCTGGGCTCCAGGCCCGAAACATCTAATCTAAAGGTAAGGAATGAGATAAGATGAAAATCACACTTAGCGTGCTTTGGTCGAACAGGCATTTGCCCCGATCTCAACACACCCTCTCAAACCTCATGCGGCCCAATCCCAACTAACCCTCACATCTTTTCCACCTTTGGGCATGCCAGCGTCTTTGTGAATATATCTGCAGTCATTTTGGCAGTCGGACAGTAGATTGGAGATCTAACAATCACAGGCACTCAATTTCTGGATTTGTCTTTCTTGTCGATGGTGGCACCATCTCTTGGTCATCCAAGAAGCAGTCGGTTGTCACACTTGGGTGTTCCAGTGCCTTCGTAAATATATCCACGGCCATTTTGGCAGTCAGGCAGTAGACAAGATCAACTTGCTCTTGCTCCACGATGTTGCGTATAAAGTGATACCAGATCGAGATGTGTTTCGTACGAGAGTGGAATATATTATCTTGCATGAGCGTGATCGCTGATTGATTGTCGCAGAAGAGCATTGTCAACTTGTCGAATTGGCCAATGATTTCACTGAGGATCGTGCAGATCCATAAGACTTCCTTGGCAGTGTGTGTCATGGCAATGTATTCGGCTGAGTGTGACAACCAACTGCTGATGACCAAGAGACGGCACCGCCATTGACAAGGAGAAAGACAAATCTGGAAATTGAGTGCCTGTGATTGTTAGATCCCCAATCTGCATCTGAATACCTGACTATACCACTCTCTGAATCTTCACCGTAAGTCAGCCACTCGTCCCTCATGGTCTTCAGGTACTGTATGACATGCTTTGTGGCTTCCCAATGTGCGTATCTCAGGTTGTGCATAAACTGGGATAGTGTCGTTACTGCATATGCGATGTTGGGCCATGTGCCGAGCACTGCATACATCAACGAGCTGATTGCCTTGTAGTAAGGCACATTTTGCATATCTTCGTATTGGCACAGGGCTGATGGGGACTGGGCATTGGACAAGGCAAATGATGGATCGAGTGGTGTCGATAGCGGTCTTGCATCGTCGAGATTGAAATGCGAAATGATCGTGTCGATGTATGCACTTTGTGACATTGACAAGGTATGGGCCCTCCGGTCATGTCGAATCTTGATGCCAAGGAGCCAATGGAGCTCCCCAAGATCAGTCATATCTGTTGGAATAGCACGTGAAGTATGTGTTGTTTGTGCCAGGAGATGCAAGTCTCTCTTGTTCCGTTTTGGTTCTCTCTTATCTGCTTTCAGTTCTCATCTGTCTGCTCTGTCTGCCTATGATATCATGTTCATCATCATGTATTGTCCTGCCAGTCCCATCTTGTTTGTATATATACTGTACTGCTCTCATCTACCTCTCTCAGTCATTTTATCCCCCTTTATGACTGAGGTGAGTTGCTATTTTTCCTCTGCCTTGCGTCTGTATTATGTTACTTACGTACCTTACCCGATAGTCTCATCGGGATCGTTCAGGTGCATAATAAAGTCGTTTTATCTCCCTTCATGACTGAGTCTCATCGGGATCGTTCAGTTTCTAACAATATTGAAGCACGATTTGAGCCCGTCCTTGACGTGGGTCATTACGTCGACCGAATTTGTGGCGATAGAGATTGTCAACCAAAACTGCAATGAATGCGATGTCACCATTCTTGCCATGCCTGAAGAAGACAGAATGATCATCCGAGGATCACCTGAAGCCCATGTCCAAAAATGCAGTGCAGAGCTTCTTGTACCAGTGGTGCTCCACCTGCTTTAGCTCATAAATGGGTTTGAACAAATGACATACTTTATTCTCCTGCCCGGGGGCAGGAAAACCTGGGGGCTGCTTCATGTAGATTTCCTCTTTGAGATCACCATTCAGGTACACATTCTTCACGTCCATTTGATGGAGCTCGTAATTGAAATGGGCAGCAAGAGCAACAACGAGACGGACTGACAAGAGTTTGGCCACAGGGGCAAATGTATCTGTGAAGTCAATACCCGGGATCTGAGAAAAGCCCTGGGCTACCAAGCGTGCCTTGTACTTGCTGATTGCACCAGTGTTATTGCGCTTGATTTTGAATACCCATTTGCTGCTGATGACATTGGTGCCGGCTGGCTTCTCGGTGAGTTCCCACATGCCCATCTTCTCAAGCCTTTCTAACTCATCACTAATTGCTGCCTCCCACTTCAGCCAGTCTTCCCTCACCTTCACTGCATTCACCGTGTGTGGCTCATCACCGGTTGCAGGCGTCGTGGCCAATCCCCACTCAATCAGTCAATGATGTGACTTTCATCACAATCTACAGGTCAGACAAAAGTGGCCTAAGGCCATAAGTTACGGGCTGGTCAAACCCAGCTGGAATGAGGGTTTTTGGTCTGTAAGCTATAGGCCAGCTGGATCTGGGAATAGACCATAAGTTATGGGTCAGCTTATATAGATGTGTACCATAAGTTATGGTGGAGCTGGCAGGGAGTATCTCTTGGGTGCCAGACTAATGGAATTATATCAGAACTGACTACTTTTTCTAGCTTCGGACTGCTTTTTCAGGACTCAGACTAGTGGTTGAAAATTTAACTGGATTACATAAGATAATACAGAACTACGGACTACAAAAGACTATGGAATAGTGTTAAGAACTGTACATTTCATTTCTTAACTTTACATCACTCCCTTCGACATCCCCACCATGGTCAATGTCTCGTTGCTCTATTTCATTTATTTAACCATATCTACATGCATGCATGGACACTATCGCACTGCCTCGATCCACTATCCATTTCCATCATGATCGTTGCAGTGCTCTCCTATCTCCTCTCCATCATGTTTCATTCCCATCATGCGTAGTACGATGTGCGCATGACTTGGTATTTGCACTTCATCCTCCTCCGTATTCACCGTCCTCACAACCCGCACCCCGCTTTTCCTCTTCGCCCGTGGCATCATGCCCGCACCGACAGTCTCCCCCGAATCAACACTCTTGTCGTGGTGCATGCTCATCTCAAAAATGGAGCCGGCGCTATTGTTATTCTCGAGCTCGGAGTGCATACGGTGCCGGCCGTGCACGTTGAAGGAGTCGTTCGCCATGAGCAGGTGATTGTTGAAGGTGGCGAGGAGCGAATTTGAGTAAAGCTTTGCAAGAGCAACGCCGGAGACTTCGTGCAGACCGTTGTGCGCCGCAAGGAAGAAGACTAAGTCCATGATCGCGAAGAGCGCTATCACCGTACCCGTCTCGATTGTCAAGCGGACGACTGTGTCGGATCAGGTTAGACGGAGCATGCAAGAGGTACTGGTGAAGGGGACATACGTCAGATCAGCACGTTGTTGAGCTTGATAGCTGTTTGGCATTTTTTCAACAGCTGGGTGATAATCAACTCCAGATGCGCAAAGGGAGTACCAAGAAAACTCACGAAGTGAGTCATGGAAATAGAGATGATCGCGTCCGCGAACCACACTTGTGCCTAGTCTAATGCCGACAGCGTCCGGGAGACCTGGCTCTCGGGCGTTCTCTAGAGGAACAGTCGCAACCTGCACGTTTGTTCATACATCTGTCCATCAGTGCCAATGGTATTTTTCATATGTTGGCGATCGGAACTCGGACTTACGAAGTATGCGACAGCGATAGCGCCGCCGAATCGAACCACCGCGAGGACGACGATGCAGATTAGGGGCACAAAAGACTTCGAGAACGTCCAGATGCACCAGCCGAAGAAGATCTGCCCATTCCCTGTCAACCATATGCGTGGATGTCCTTTGAGTGTAAGAGCCCACCTGAACAGTGATCGCAACGATGCTCGACAGGATGGGGACATTCAGATAGCCTGTCTCTGAGCTGTTGAGCACGTTGATCCCCAGCCGTAGACGAACCACTGGAAGCCGTCGTATGTCGCCGAGCAGGTCTGGGCCCAGTCTACCAGGTACACGGTGTAGACTGAAGCAGGGATGCACATAAGAGATATGGGAAGAGAGACGATGTACCGAATACTTCAGGACCTTGAAAACCCGCTTATCTTTCGGAAAATTGACAAAGTCGATGTTACACCTGCGCGGTCAGGATGCCGAGCAGGCCCCAATTGAAAAACAGACCAATTAGGCGAGGACCAGCACTGACAGATGAGATTATTTGTCAACTCCCGACCAGCCTGGAAAAACACTAACTCTCACAGCCAGATTATAGCATTGTGGCTCTCATCTGGTGGTGCGGTATCCATGGCGTCCAAGGGAAACTGAATCACAGACGGGTCATTAGCCTACCATGGGTATCTCTGAGAGAGTATTGGGTTCTTACATCTAAGGAAAAATGTCTTGACGAAGGCACATCCACAGACGAGGACTGGGCAACTCAGAGAAAGTCCTTCGAACAAGTTAGTGCGAAAGCGAAGGGACGTGTAGATCGTATGGGGGATGGATTACCTTCAGAATTATCGGATATCGGTATAAGGAGCCAGGTCAGCCAACCAGACATATTAAAGGGAACTGCAGGGAATGTGGAAGTTTATGTACGATTGGCTCCGCGGGACAGGTAGGAACGAACATCCCGTCAAGGAAAATGTGAAACATCACCGCAATGCAATGCTGGGATCCTTGTAATGACGGTCAATTTTCACGTTGAAGTCTGACAATGAAGAGGAGCCAGAAGGATTTAGGATGTCCGCGGGTGCAAATTACAGTCATGAAGACAGAAATCTTCAAATGATATCTTCGAGTCTCGACTCGGCCGCGTGGTCAATAGACGCTACACGATCCTCGTTTGTACTCCCAGGGCCAACCCAGGGCTATATGAAAGGCATGATGGACACTCACTACGCCATCATGATGTTCATCTATGCGGGCACATCACGCTTTCTACTCGACAAATGCTGTACATAGAAGATACATAATGTCAGCCTCGGAACGAGGGCGGACTCTTCGGCGAACGCCAGGGCTGGCATCTGCCTGGCTTCGATACGTCCTCGTGGCAGGAGCGCGACCTCTCGTCAGGTCTCCCTAACAACACAGCTGGTGTCGGGTTCTTCGTGACCACGTTTAACCTCGACATTGAGAAGGGCTTGGACGTGATGATGTCGTTCACGTTCGGGGAGGGCGGTGCGCAGCCGTATCGCGCGTTCTTGTTCGTCAATGGGTGGATGATGGGTAAGAGGGTCGGAAACCTCGGGTACGTCGGAGATCGCTACTTTTTCGTTCACGTGCCTGATTTTATTGGGTTTCAGGCCTCAGACTAAGTTCCCCGTTCATGAAGGGATCCTGGACTACAGCGGCGAAAAGTGAGTGAACTCATTATTGGTGCTTACGTCGAAACGGTTCTGACATGCAATTCTAGCACCGTGGCAGTAGCACTCTGGGCAATGGAACCTGTCGCTGTGACGCCAAAGCTCAATCTGACCGTCGATACGGTGCTTGACGGTGGCGTCGGGGACGTGGTGACGAACAATCCACGTTGGTCGTCCGAAGGGCGATCCTGGGAATCATGAGATGATGTATCATAATATGTAGTTTATATCCTGGAAGGTGATCATTTTCTTGAGCTCTTCGTAATGGAGATGGGTCTGCTCAGACTCAGATCTGCGTTAGTGGCAAACTGGCCAGAATCTTCCGGCCACGCATCGTTCCTGTGCCGGTTTCTGTGTCAGGACGACGAAGGAATTTATCGTCTCTGCAGGAGCAGTGGGCTCCCCCAACCTCTCCTCTTGTCCGGCATCGATCCCGCCGCGGAGTTAAAGTACGTTGGCATCACTGCCATTATCGACTCACTGCATGTCGGGAAATTTCAGGATCACTCATTGCTCCTTATTCGTTCTCTGTCGACACTAAGGGTGCCCAAGATGACGATGGCATTATGCACGCGACCATGTCATTTACAAGCCCGCCACGGTGCGGAGCTTAGAGTAGATGGGGGAGCCGACACCGGTAACCTGAAGATCACGGGTATATGAGCGAAATAAGCCTAGCAACAAAATCTCAACGACACGTACCGGGTCCCATCCAGTGCCAGCGCTAAAGCCGTTCGTGCCACATCCAGGGTTGTCACCGGAGGTGCGTCGGTGAACGCGCCCTTGTTGGCGTAGATCAAGGGGTTCAAGAAGCCAAGCGGCGCCTTGCCAGCTGCGATGAGCTTGTCGTTGAGCAGCGCGAACAGACTCGCCGTGATCGGCGCCGAACTGGCCGCCGAGAACGATCTCAACGTTGGTGGCAAACGCTGCGAGATCGGGGAAGGCGCGGCCGGTCTTGTTGAACAGGCCCGCGTTGGTATTGCCGAGCTTGCTGAGGTACGTGGAGACGTCGGCGGACTGGTAGTCGGGGATCGCGAAGAGGGTGGAGAACCCGCCGGACGAAAGGCTAGCAGCAGTCTCGGGGACATTGGTGGTGCCGCCGACGGAGGTAACGCTGTAGATAGTTGCTTCAGCGCTGTTAAGTGCAGAGATACTGGGGAGGCTTACAAGGGACAGGTCGAGGGGAAGGTGGGAACGAAGGTGCTGCAGCTTTGGCTCTGACCACCAGAAACACCACCGTCACCGGACGAGAAGAAGATAGAAGTGCCACGGGCACCAAGCTGAGCATAAGCATTGCACAGGTTGCTGAAGAGACAAGGACGCCATTCGAACACAAGGGGCGTATCGAACTTACTTGGCGATAGAGAAAGGAAGGTCAGGCTCGTTAAAGGCGTTGCTGGTGGTCAGGACATTGGGGACATCATCCTCATGGAGGAGCTCGTTGATGATATCCAAGAATCCGTTTATCCCGTCCGAATTGTAATTGCGTGTCAAGGTCCTAATGCCCGATCCCCATCAATCATCAGACATATTCAAGGCATAAATATGCTCGTCAACTCACGGCCTCAATACCAGGGGTGCTCTGGTCGTTCTCGCCCCCGTCAATCAACACAGTGCTGAAGGTGGTGGAGGGGCTGATGTCGGTACGGTAAGTCTGCAGGAAACTCTAAAGGATCGCGTGAATATGACGACTATCTGTCGCATCAGATTAGACAAACCTTGAGGTCAGCCAGGTTGGCCCATTGATCAATGAACCCAGCAACGGCAATGCGGTTAGACGACCGCGTCGCCGGTGCAGACGGGATGCCATAGAGCTGCTGAGCGCAGGTGAGCGTGAATGCCGTCCCGCACGACGCAGGAGCGGCATCAGCCGTCAGATTTGACTTCTTCGAGAACTTGCCAACCACCTTTGGCGAACCGAAAGGCTTGACCGGGAACCTTCAGATCGAATATCATCAGTATTGCGCATGCAGGACGACAGACAAAAGTTGGTTACTCACGCGACCGTCGGATGAACGAGACTGAGATGGCTCTTCAAGTCCGCAGGAATAGAGTACGACAGCGTACGAACAGTCTGCTGGCCGGTGGACTGGTGCGTGAAGGTCGAGTAGTCGGCATCGAGCAGGGTATTGACCTGCTGAACAGTGACGTTGATGCCAACCCATTCTCCGGCGGGCGAGATGGTGTTGGATGAGATGCCGTGTGACGACAACCAGTCCTTCACCGCGGACGCGGTATCCGATGAAGGAGCCACGAGCGCCTCCACCTATTCGACGCACGAGACCATCAGCAACAATATCAAATAGCAGATGAGCGGATTGCACACACCTGCTCCTTGGAAAGATGCTGGCCGTACTCCGCGTTGCCGGGCGTGCTGACAGCGTAGAACTTGTCTTCGAGCGACTTGAAGTTGCTCTGGACGAGCGCGAGGCGGAGGTTCAGAACGTGATCCGACGGGGCGGCCCCATCCTTCATGTATCCGCTGGGCACGTTCTCGCGACGCTCATGGACGTGCATCGTCCGCTTTGACCGCGGCGACGACAGCGACGAGTGCTGCGAGAACGAGGGTGACCTTGACCATGTCGAGGACGGATGCGCGACTGGGAGGATGGAATACAGCACGGGGGTGTGCTGGAGATTTCTGGGAGGCGAGGCAGATGCATTTTATAGGGCTTAGGATTGGGAAGAGGCCATGCATGCTAGAACGTCCTTAGTGTACAATGGAGATAAGAGCTAGATTTATGTCGGACAGCGTTGAGCGGAACAGCGAAGTCAAGTCGCGTTCCACGCGTGACATTACAGCAACGAAAAAAAAATGAGAAGCTCGGGCCAGGGCAGCGCATATCGTCGTGTGATACTCTGATTCGGCCTAATGGATCCCGACGACAACGCGTGCTCGCCAGCAACTAGAGTGTTGAAATACGTTCTTAACGCGCGGTCTGAGATCTGATATAGACGAACGACCTTGTGATGCATTGCCCAATAATCCGAAAGGGTTGCTCGGAAGGTCTTCAATTTTCAATTCTGTGGCCTCGATCTCCTGGGTTGCCTGCCGAAGGTGGAATAGGAAAATAAGACAATCCCCCGTTAATCCGTGATAAATGACGACATGATGGTAAAATCTCACTAACAAGTGTGTTCCCCACACGGAACGATTCGAATCACTCTTGGAATTCCTTGATTCGACGGATGAGAGATATAACTTTTAAATTCCGACCGTATCCGATACAGGTAGCGTTTGGTCTACGGACCGCCGAATGTGGGTACTGCGACGAGAAGGACACACCAGCAAGACTAGGTTGGGATTTTTCATATTCAGTCACATAGGTGAGCCAACGTCATTGCCAATAACTTCGTGGCCCATGCGAAGGAGAGCGCGGGACATCGGAAATGTTGACGAAAAAGTCAATGATTTTATATGAAAGCACGTGGACCACTCTACGTACCGGTTGTCATCTAATAGACCATGAAGCGTGTGCATGCGCTCCAGAATTTGCATAGCAGGCGATGATAAAGTCCTTCGAGCACTCTGAATGGTGTGGGACTAAGAGTTGCTCGCGATGGATGGAGGTGTCTCATGGGCGGCAGAGGATCTCGAATCCAAGCAACTCCCGCGATCTGAAAGCGCTGTTCCTCTTGAATGCATCGAATGATTGCATCTTGTCGCCCTGTTGCATACAAGTTCTATGCAATAGTGACCATTCGGTGGGAACACTCATCTGACAAGAAAAATCCACCGCACCTTGCCGTGATATCTGACAATAAGGCGATAGGCCTGGTGACAGACTGTGACCGCGAAAGATCACTTTGTCTTCCATAGAATGGTCCACGAGTATCACTGTCATCGTCCAACGCGGATTCGGCATCATCGCTTGCTGCGGTGTGTGCTCCCAACAATCGCATCAGCAGTAGTCCTGCAATGCGAATACGAGTAAAGGCACAGCGAGGGCCGAGAGAAATGCACGAAGCAGCCGAAAGGGGAGAGAATATTCGGGAAGGAAGGTCGGCCGTCGATGAATGCGAGAAAGCATTTCCTATGAGACTATCACACCATGAGGACAGACATCGCCAATCCCAGACAATGAACTGTCCAGAGGTAAAAAAATGAGAACCAGCAGAATCAAAGAGATTTGCAAGCAGCAAAACCTACAGGCAGTTCTTGTGGCATAGTAACAGGGCAAGACGGCTTCATGGCGCACGAATCCATGCCTTCGCCGCCGCAGTTGACGGCACTCGTGCTGCTCAACCGTTCGGTGCTCTATTCGAGCCGGCTGGGGGAAGACGGGTCCATGTGGTCGACATGCACGATATAAAGAATGGTGACCGGTTCCCAGGGAGCGCTGATAAGATAAGATTGGGCGCCAAGATAACTAGCCGAGCTAAAGTACTGTAAGTTAATCGATTGCCAGCAACAACTTCAACATTTTCATGTTTGCTTCACCCCGCCAATCAAGAGCATTCAAGCCTCATTCCATTGCATAAAGTACGTTTTAACTTGAAGATGCCAGATTTTGTGCTGTGCCATGCTGCGGTATCACGATATTGCTTTTCATATCCACTTACGAATGATTGAACGTCAAACTAAGAAAGCGTTCGAAGGGTTCGGAGCAACTGCTTCAACTCGTTGACAATGAGAGTTTTCACGACTTAATTGGTCACGGCGCTCACCGTCATCGGGTCGTGCGTCGATATCTCCTTTTTCCTATCTCATGCTACTGAGCTGCAGCCCGGAATCCTCCTTTCGTGTTCACGTCCGATATGAATTCGTCGCGCGGAGGTCAGGTACGTTTCCTACAGCTGTGCAAGCTTCGCCAGAGATCGACTTACTTTGCTTCTACATGGATCAGGTATACCGCTATCAAGCTGCTGTTGATAAAATCAGTCCACACTTCGCGACGAAAAGTAGCCATACTCGATTTAAACGTCCAACTTGAACCGTAACTTAAACAGAGCCCTCGGTCAGGCCTGTGGACATCATGAGCCTACGTAAGTATCTCCGTTAACTGCATGCAATTCCTGTAGCTGAAGATACTTATCAGGGCTCAAATCCTTCTTTCCTTCCACGCGATATTTTCACATTTCTTAGCTTCGCGCACGTTGTCGTAGCCCTGCATCACGAGTCTATCAGTACGTATCAGCCATCCACACTGGTCCAGCTTGTGCATGATTGTCTGTGTAATTGTGCTTTCTCTTTTCTAGTAATAGACGCGGCGTTCTCACACAAAAAATAGACAACATCTCCGAGAACCGAGAACCGCTAGCTCGTGGCCGCTCTTAGCGCTACTCAGCATCATCCTCGTAGCCATTTGGCTCCTGCAGATTTTGCGTGAGACACAACCGCCCCGAACGCAGGTTACATTGCTCCCCGTCGTGGCGTATAGGAGGATATGGCCTACCACGGGTCCATCGTTGAGACTAACATAGCACATTCATCACACCTGTGCTATTTACGAACGACCAGGGGACGTTTGAAGCTCTATATACTTCAACCTGCAGCGTCCATTTTTCAGCTCAGCCACGGTGTCCCCTCATCTCTTTCGATGGCGCCATACTTCCTGCGGAGCCTGGTGCATCGTCCTCCGGGGATTCAAGGAGAAAGGCCGCTGCTAGTCGTATTACCATCTCTCTCCTGGGCACAATGGGCTCTTCTCGGATGCGGGTATAATTCGTTTGGCATCATTTTTTTCATGGGGCTCCACCCGTCTTAATTAGGTTCCTCATGCATAGATGGCTTGCGTGGACGTGCGATGCAATGGATTTCTTTTCAGTTTCATTCGTCGTCACCCGATTGCAAGCGCAATTTGATAAGGCAAATGCCTCAACCATTGTCGATATATTCCTGCCTTCATTTTTACGTTTAGTTGAAATATTTTCCAGACCACCGCAATCACCCTCACTCTCTTGTTCCGTCCGGTCGGCGCGGTCAGCGATCAGGCATCGTCCTATCAAGCTTATCCTTCTAACAACTATTCTCCCAGATTATCCTCGGTATGCTCTCGGACCGATTCGGCCGCAAATGGCCGCTCGTCGTGAACTTGCTTCTATGTGCCGCGTTCGAGCTCGGGTCCTCCTTCGTGCAGACCTTCAACCAGTTCCTTGCGACGCGTTGCCTCTTCGGCATCGCGATGGGCGGCATCTGGGGCCTCGCGTCTTCGACCGCGCTCGAGAACTTGCCTGCGGAGGCACGCGGGTTCGGCTCAGGTGTCGTGCAGCTCGGGTATGCGTGTGGAAACATGATCGCAGCGATCGTGAATCTGAAGCTCGTGACGGAGACTGGACAGTGGCACGTGCTGTTCTGGACAGCAGCAGGAATTTCGGGAGCAGCTGCTGGGCTGCGGGCAGTGCTTCCGGAGAGTGAGACTTTCTTGAAGGCGAGGGCGAAAGAGAAAGCACAAGGCGGGAATAGGCAGAGCAGGAAGGCAAAGATCTTCGCCAGGGAGACCTGGGCGATGTTGAAGAACCATTGGTCGTTGTGTATCTATGCAGTGCTTCTGCTGACGGGTGCGTTTCTCTATTCATTACTGGTCCTGCTGCTGATCTGTACGGAAGGCTATAACTTTTTATCCCATGGCTCGCAAGATCTGTATCCTACTTACCTTCAAACGTCAAAAAACTTCGATAGTGACCATGCTTCAATCGCTACTATCATCGCCGAATGTGGTGCCATCGCGTGCGTTCTTCCTCTCTTTTGCCATTATTCTCCCTTACAATACTTCTCAACAGTGGGAGCGCCGTTAGCGGCGTTCTCTCGCAGTACTTTGGCCGTTGTCTCGCAGTACTTTGGCCGTTGTCTCGTCATGATCATTTTCAACGTCCTCATCGGCGTCTTCATACCTCTCTGGATCATCCCTTCGTCATTCAGCGCGCTTTCTTCCGGCGCATTCTGCGTGCAGTTCGGTGTGCAGGGTACATGGGGCGTGATCCCCATCTACCTTACGGAGCTGGCGCGCCGGCCGGGTTCAGGGCGACATTCCTGGGCGTAACGTATCAGTTGGGTAACGTACGTCTCGATCTGCTGGCTACGGGGCACAGATGGTTGACTGCATGGCGACACGTAGATGATCTCCGCTGCATCCGCCCAAATCGAAGCAACGGGGGAAACAACTTCAAGAAGACCGTTCTCAAGGA
>SFCI01000504.1:0-20101 GCA_004681135.1 Hericium alpestre | reverse complement strand
CGCGACGCTCGTGAACGCTCGGGCGCGGACACGGGGCCGCGGCGGCTGCCCTCGGAGATGATCCGCCGCCTCGACACCGACGTCGGCTGACGATGACGAGCTCGCCGGTCGAGATGGAGTATCCGGAGAAGGAGAAGGTCTTGTCGGATGCGGGAGAGAAAGGCGAGTCGGGTTCGCAGGTGAAAGTCTTGTCGAGTTCACCGGAGCGGATGGAGTCAAGTGATTTGAGGGCGGAGGAGGAGCGGCAGGTGCAGGATCTGGGCATGACGAGGGCCCCGCAAGTCGAGTTTGAGCTTCGACAACGAAGTATGGTTTCTTTTTGCTCATTTCTGTATATTCTAAAGCAGCGAGCGTAGGGCCAAAACCAACACGCGGCAAGACTATACTCATGACAGCCGACTCGAAGCACCAGGACGACTCTTTCGGTGGCTTTGGCGATGCCATAAAAATAGCCAATCGCGCGTTCAAGAGGTTCATGCCCAAGACGCATGCGCGTCTCGAGCGGAAGATGACTATGCCGGTTGTCTCCCGGCTGGTCTCGAACCGCGGAGATGCGCCTGCAGGTGCGAGGGCTGTCTCGTACCTGTCCTTCGAGGCACACGTGGGCCGCAACTCGCGTTTCCACGGGCTGTCCGACGAAGACTGCGAGGAGCTGGGCGGCGTGGAGTTTCGTGCGCTGACGGCGCTGGTTTGGATTGTTCCGTTGGTAGGCGCATGTGTTTTAGGAAACCTCGGCGGAAAACTCACGACCATCTGATAGTTTTTCTTTAGCTCGCTTTTGATACCCTTTGCGGTTGTTGCGCCGTACATATCTATACCCCGATGGAAGGAGGTGTTCCTGCCTCCGCAACAGCACAAGCCGATAAACCCCGTCTGGTAAGTCCTTTCAATGTAAGCACAATGTCTGGCGAATGTACTGACTCTGGCGAAAGGTACTCTGCTTTCGAAATTGTTGGTGCATGGGCGAATACCGGCATGTCACTTGTGGACCAGAACCTTGTTCCGTTTCAGAGAGCATATCCTCTCCTTGTGATGCTGATTTATGTCGGCGTCGCTGGCAATACTGGGTTTGTACGTTCATTGTTTTGCTGTTGTCATGTTGAACTGAATTAAACTGACTTTTTTGCCCCTGTAGCCCATCTTGTGAGTGGCCTCGTGGTTTTTGGAAGACTTTTCTAATCGTTGCCAAAACATAGCTTGCGTTTACTGATGTAAGACCTGCTTTTAGACGCCGCTTCCGCTATTTCACTGACTGCTATGCCTCGTACAGTTGGATTATTTATAAAATTTGTCCTCAACAATCCCAGCTGAAGGAGACACTGCATTTTCTTCTCGACCACCCACGACGGTGTTTCATATACCTTTTCCCTTCCCGCCAAACATGGTTTCTTTTCATCGTCCTTGTCTTCCTCAAGTGCGTCCCCAAAATCCTAAGCATGCCATCTTGTTGACAGACCTCATTACACAGCATTACTGACTGGTTCTTCTTTTTGGTTCTTGATATCGGCAACCCAGCCATAGACGCCATCCCCGTCGGCGTGA
Source organism: Hericium alpestre (assembly GCA_004681135.1). NCBI lineage: Eukaryota > Fungi > Basidiomycota > Agaricomycetes > Russulales > Hericiaceae > Hericium > Hericium alpestre. The sequence goes on along the minus strand of SFCI01000504.1, from coordinate 18,559 downwards.
GGGTCCTCCTAGGCGTCGTACAGGCTGTCGCGGTGCGTCTTGCGGGCTTCGCGACAATCTCGATTTCCGCGCTCGCGCCTGCTGTCAAGTGAGTCGTCTGTCCACGCGTCCTCGTCCCTTCGCCGACGATATCCGCCAGAATTTTGTATCTCGTGATGATGTACGTCTCAGCATACCCCATCGCCATGAGGTACGTGACTCTTCGCTTTTACCGTCGTGGCCGGCGCTGAGGGATGTAGCATTCGAGCCACGAACGTCTATGAGGAGAAATCGCTCGGGATCTTCGACGAGGAGAGCGACGATGATGAGAGCATCGAGGACGAGGCGGACTATCCCAAGACCGAGTCCCGCGTCTCGATCATGGGGCGATATCTAGGCCGCCATGTCCGAAGGCAACTAGCCTTTGGTAGGTGGACCCGTTCCAGTGAAAGGCATCTCTCATGGTCGTGCACAGACATGTGGTGGCTCGCGGGAGCGCTGTTCCTCATCTGCATAGTGGAGGTGCGCCAACTCTGTCCTTCATGATGGCATTCTGCTGATGGAGACCGATCCACACCAGCGAGGCAACATTGATAACCCGGATAACGCAACCTGGTTTAATCTCTTCAGCATCAGTGAGTCCTATTCAACGACTCAACTCCATAAGCTGACGATTGCAGTCTTCGAGATGGTCTCCGCATATAGTACTGTCGGACTGAGTCTCGGTATTCCAACGGTGCGGCCGTCTCTCGTCCTTCCACGATTCTCATAGTGACGCGGTCAACGATGTCGCTCGCAGGCGAACTATTCGTTCAGTGGCGCCATGCACGTCCTGTCGAAGGTCCTGATCATGGCGGTCATGCTGCGCGGACGGCACCGCGGTCTTCCCGTGGCTCTCGATCGCGCCATTCTCTTGCCGAAGGAGTTTCTGCAGAGAGCAAGTGAAAAGGCGCGGCAGATCAAGCGAGAGGAGGCGAAAGAGAAGTACCTGGCCAGACGGAGAGCGAGGGAGAAGGAGGAGAGTGCTTAGGACTGGAGCTTAGATGCGTAGTTTCTTGTGATACCATAGATATTCATACAGGTCTCGGTGCTTCATGTACGTCGTTCGCTTAGCTCTATAATTTACAGTCGTTTTGCTATTTTTCTGGGAGGATCTGCGAGGTCGAATGTCATGTACAGCAAAGTTCTGGACGCCTAAGTTGCGCGCTGGGTACTTCTTTCACGTTAACCTTACAGAATTCGGAAGACTTTTAGGCTCTCTTTAGGCCCTGATATACATCAACATTCAAGAAGGCGCTCGTCTCCTGAAGATACATATACTTACAGCGGCCTTGAAGCTACCATGAATGGGACTAGGCCGAAGCCTCACTCGTATACTCGTCGATAGCGTCACATAGCAGGTCTCCTTCGTGATTTTCGGCGGCCCCTCAACTGTATGATCAGCATCGCCACAATAAGGCTCTGCTTCCTCAACAGCCGTCCACGGCCTTCCAAGAGCCTGTTTTGCCTCATCAGTAGCGCAAACGGCTCTAAGACTGTAAGGCAATCAGCATCGAGCACCTCTTGCCGTCCGGCCTTGGAACTGAAGGGGACAACTCACAAATCTAAAGCAGTTCAATAGTCCCTTGAATGGACGTCGGCCGCTGATAACGGGGAAGAAACCGCCATCGCATCTGCTCGTGGTTATATTCCGCGATCACTTTGAGTGCGTCCAGGTGCTCGGCCATGTCTAGTTTGTGTCCCTCATCCTTCCATGGGAAGTAAGACCGTTTCGAGATGCTTGATTTCCTTCGACGAAATGGTGCCCGTTCCGCGCTCGATGCTTTGTACAGCTGCTTTCGGTCATCAGACATGCGCGCAGGCAAGAGGGGAGCATCCTTTAGTTGATAAGGAACACCGAAAATGGAATACAGCGTCGAGCCAATGCTCGAGCTCAATTGATGGTGGGACTGGTGAGCCATTGGTCAGAGTTGTGGCGCTTGTGAGTAAGGACAATGTTCTGACAAAGATGCTCAGTGTGGGCTCGAATGATGGATTAGACAGAAACTATACCTTATCCTGCAGGAGCTAAACTTGGATGCCCTACCATACAATGGTGAATCCATTTTTATCTTGAAGGGTCAGTATCATCCCACGGGAAGGGAACAAAGCAGGCCTGACAAGAGAAGAAGAATTTCCAGATATGTTTCGCCAAAGGCAGTACAAAGACTGACGATGCATCGTCAAGAAGCATCACTAAGTTACTTGAGGCACTCACAAGATGACTGCCTTTCTCGGCACAAGGCATGCCAGTAGATCAAAGAAAACCCAGCGCCCATGCATGTTATTAAATAAAAAGAACTCGTAAAGCCCTCACTCTTATGTACTGAACGTCAGCGTCAAATCGCGAATTTTTAGCCGCACGCTACGTTCCGCAACCCATTCGAACCGAACTTGAGTCAGCGTATCTTCAATGCTCATATGGGCTAGAAAACCGCCGTCAGCCACGGTGTGCTCCAAGCGCGATTTGGCACGGACCTTCGTCACCAGCGGCAAAGCTCAGGGACTTGTACGGTTCAGACCCTCCGTGGCCCTGTCGAGGGGGAGCGCCCGGGAGGAAGAAGCTGGTGAAGCTTGAGCCGACCTTCCAAACCAGCACAAGCCCCTCTTCGAGCGATACGGTCACGAGGCGGCGTCCGTCGGGAGAGAAGCTGCATGCTGTTGGCCGCTTCTTGTGACACTCCAGGACGTAAAGCCTCGTTGCAGTTTTGAGATCATACATGATGATGGCGCCTTCACTCGTCCCAACCGCCAGGCGCTGACTATTCATATGGAAGTCGACGGTTGGAAACCTTAATGTCACGACAAGTCATTAGAAACCTATGTCGTAAGTGAACGATGAATAGAAGAACGCACGTTTTCACGATATGCCCTAGAATGTCTGTGGCCGTATCGAGTACAGCCTCTCGATCCGCCGTGGAATTCGGGTCCAACGACTTGACCACAGCCTCAATGAGGCGTGGAAGGTTGGGATATATGATTAGGGGCCGCTATACAGGCCCAGGGTCAGGGTAGCAGCGAAGACTGTACTCAAACAGCACACCTTCCGGATGAGAAAAGCTATCAGCTGCATGATGGATTTGCGGTGCTCCATGTTTTTCGGATGCAGAATATCCAGTGACAGGGTTGTCATGAACAAAGCTGTGTTGTGCGTAACAATCTGTAGAACAGCTTGGCGCGCTTGCGGCCCCACATTCTGCGTTGAAGCATTGTCTTTGCGCGAATTTGTTGCTAGGCTGAACAGAGAGCGAAGCATGTCCATCGTGTCGACATACTGTTGCCAGATATTGAATCCTCGAGCGCAAAGATCAATGGCCAACAGTTTGTAGGGTGTATCTTCATCGTGCAGATACATCACAATCGACTTCGAAATGTCGTTCAAAGAGCTATACAGCAATGTGAGAAGACATAGATGGGCGCAAATATGATACATGCCTCGTCGACAACAGATTGAACCTGTCGGCGGCAATGTAGCCGCATAAGAACAAGGCCATGGCGACATTCGAAGACTTCCTTTCCACATTCGGCTGTAAACAAGGTACTGATAGAAAGGTTAGACCACGAGTGCATGAAACGCTGAATAAAGACGCTGACGCTGGTGTTGCCAGTGCTCGACGAGCGTGATTGTTTCTTCCATGGACATGCTTGCTATGCCCGCATCAAAGAGTGTTCTTGCCGCCGACCGTATTTCAGCTAGAAGCCAGATGAGTTCGCTCCGGCGATAAAAAAAAAAAAAAGAAGGCGTACCGGATCTTTCAAACCACCATCGGGCCAAGAAGGAAAGACTAGGTGGCCTGTAAGAACTGCCGATCACATGGGAAAGCGAAGTCGTATAGAACGCAATGACCGTATTCGCATCATCCGTGACACCTGCATCGTAATCAGTCTGTAGACCTTTCGGAAAACTTCACAAACGCATACCGTCGAAGTGGCTCAAAGCGCGCAGACATGACACCAAGGCCAGGGCACGGGTCGCGGATATCTCGGGCGAAATACACCAAGGTCCGCGAGGACCGTCATAGATAATAAGTGACGTCGACTGATTGCTGTGGGCATTCCAGATTGCTCGGCATTATATCTTGAGGAGAATAATTCACTACGCACCCATAGAACCCCGTCCGAGCTGCGGAAAATCCGATGGCCAACCTCTTTTTGCAAATCAGATCGATGTCTGTGTTCAGACCAGGCGTGAGAAGGGTCGCGATAACAGATCGCAGGTCGTCGATCGTTGCAGAGACGTTCTGTAGTTCGACTTCCGCAGTAGAGGGCGCTTTGTTGGCAGAAATAGCATGGGTCAAGAACACTTCCAGATCTAGCAGAATCGTGCTAGCTTTAGACATTTGCTGTCAGTGTACGATTATGGTACGGTAAATCGGTGTCTGACCTGCGTCTGCACAGACTGCTGTTGACGCCAAAGGGGAAAGCTTTTCATGCAGCGGGCCTTTCTCCCTGGTATCGAGATGACTGCGCGATGTGGTAAGTTCATAGACAGTAGAAGTGATTGATAGTCCTACGTATCCGTCCAATCTTCTTGACTAAGCAGCTCTTCCGCTTTGTCTAGATTCAAGGAGCGCCTGAATTCTTGCGTCTTCGCATCCCATAGGCGCGCTCGCTCGTTCGCATAAATGAGCAGCAGATCGCTCCCGCGGGTGCAAAGCTTGATTAACGGCGCCTGCGATCCAGGGACAAGGTATAGGCTAAAGAGTCTAAAGTCTCAGTATGAAATTAGATTGGCAGGGAGTGGAAGGAACCGTACAGTTGCTGATCGTCTGGGGCTATCACGGCGACGGTGCCATCTCCGGAGATACACAATATACAGTCCCAAAAGGGGCCCCCCTTTTCTTGGTGAACTTGCACCACGTCGACCAGAGGCGCCACAAAAATAGTCCAGCGTGCCAAGAGCTTGAGCGACCTGCTATAGACGTGGTGAGAAAACCTATAATTGAGCGCACTGCTTCGGACTGACGCAAATGACCATATGGCGACCGAACCGTCGTCCGCGCCACCCAAGAGGACAGGCCCGAGGCCTCGACTGCTGTAGACGCGGTGCAGGCTTGTGATAAAACCACTCAACGGCACATCAGAGGATTCCATGGGTTGGGGCGTAGCATCCGAATGGATTAGGTGTGAGAACGACGAGCGTCCGAGTGTGCCATCACCTACGGAACAGTCAATGAAGGGCATGTGCCCACGACGAAACACTCACTAAATCCGAGGATGACAAGATTCAGCTCCAACGGAAGCGAGCACGTTACTTGTTTCTCGGCCGCAGCCCCCAGCTTAGGCAACTGAGGAGCCTTCCAAAGCGTCGTCCCCTCCAAAGAAGCAGTCTGTTTGCACAATTCAAGCAGTCGACGGCCCTGGCTGTTGACACTGGTTGAAATCACCTGCGATGGTGAGACCGCATGGAGGGCTTGTGCCTTTGGACTTTGGATTGATTCAAGTGCCCGTGGACTAAACATCGGTCAATACATCAACTTGAATAGCTATGTTTTTTCTTACTGTAAGATTCCGGAGCTTATCGTACTTGTCACTTCGTCACCGTTTGCATCCAAAACGGAGATCCTATAAGAATCGACCCTATCCTAATATTTTAGCACCAATTCGTCAGCTAAATGNNGGACACGGAGGAAACAGACCCACTGAGAAAATCACGGAAAAGGTATCCTTGTTGAACCACTGTAGGTCTTGTATACCATGACATCGCTGCGTGAATATCTTCTCGAGACGTTCTGAAACAGTAGTGTACATCTGCATGTTATGTTCGTGAGTCGAGAGCGCAGCTTCAGCGATAAAATATCGGCGTACTACAAGCTCGTCGTCAGACCAAAAACCTATACGGAACTCCGGACCGTGTGGAAAGGCACGCAAACCCTTGAAACCGGGAGGAAGCGAGACAACTTCCCAATCGGCAAACTCGTTCAGCTCAACCCTCCCTGGGAGCCTGCTCTGGATGATGGAATCCGTGTTCGTCTTGACAGATGGTTGCCGCCTGAAAGGATTCAAAGGGATTCCCACCAGATTCATGGGCTGAGACCCCTGTAAGACCACTTCATCTCCGGGAACGTGAGAAGGTGAAGTGATCTGCGGAGTCTGGACAAAGAGATGCTGCTCTTGATTGAGATGGATGAAACGAAGAGAACCTATGATCATCCTGAATAAGCCACAGGGAAGCAAACATGGTAAATTTTCCTACCGTCGTCCGAAGAGACGAGTCCAACGGAACTGGTGCTTCCTTCGACGCACCAATCACCGATTTTCTCCAGTACAGCGTCCTCGGAATCCGGCTTTCGACTCTTTTGTAACGTAAGTATGACCACCCGACAAGACTGCTGCCGGTCAGATTCAGAAAAGCTGTCTAGTGCAACTTGAGGTAGCACGCTCTCGTCTGACTCTGCACAAGCCAGGATGAGGATGGACTACAGCCGCATCTTTTAGTATTATGCTGTCACCACGACATGATGGTGCCGCACCTCCGCAGTTTCAAGCAGCTCCAAACGCTTCCAGCGCCATGCACATTGCGGAAGTTCACTGTCCTGTGCTCCGGGAGGAGGCAGCAAATCCAACTTGCCGGCGTGGGTAGATAACAGGCATGAGCCGTCTTCAGAAGAAATAATTGTAATATCTCTACATTTATCGTAAGAAAATGAAAATAAGGGAAGGGACCTCTTACCCCTGGCTCTGAAGACAAAAGATTTGACCACCACGGCGCAGGCTTTTCGTCGCAGTTACTGCGTTATTGTTGCCGAAGCAAGGCGGGAAAACATGGTGGACGAGGGAAAAGACGTGCTGTTGAGGAGAAAGGGACGGCGGAAAAGACGGCGATGGCGGGATAGATATAGACTTGGACGTAAGCGCGGGCGATTGAGTCGCCGAATGCAAAGCCCTATTCTCTGGACGCTGAGCCGTGCGTACAGATGTAGTTGGTCTCGTGGAGGTGGTCGCCGGAGATTTCTCAAATGCGAATCCTTTCTCGAAAGACGGGATCAATCTGTCCGTCACAGAAGTGTCGCGCACACCGCTCTTGAGCATATCTTTGAGTTTGTCCGGCTCATCGTCGTAGTCAACGTAGTTCCTGGGCGCCTGGGCCTGTTCGGCGGATATTCCGGAGACAACTCGTGCGCGAGGCGAGACATGGAACGGGGAAAGGTTGGAGGTCAATGAAGATGGAGTGCTAGACCGGGACACGGAGCGGCCGGAGCGACGTTGGTGTGGCGGGCTGGACGGCCGTGACGAGGGCGTAATGTTAAGCAGATCCAATGACAGAGGGGATTGTGCATGATCCTCATGAGTACACTTGAAGATGCATACTGTCCCGTCCTCGCAGCCTATGGCGGCACCTGTAACGGATTCCGGGCCGCTAAGAGAAGAAGTCTGATATGGTACGCCGACGTCCCCCCACGATACCAGACATGAGGCACTGGCGTTAGAGCAAGCGCGGACAGTTATAGTCCTAGCGTCTAAATCAGACAAATGGTCTTCATGGACGGAGCTCTGCGGGAAAAAAGTGAGGGGCAGGACCAATGGAGTCGAGTTCATCAGTGCGGCCGCTACCGCGTTCCAAGGAAACCTCTTGCACTATCGCTTTGTTAACCTAAATAACTAGCACAAGCATCTCAGTGGATATGTTGACTTGCCTGAGCAAGGAACAATGGCTTTGTGGAAGAGATGAAAGTGAGAAGGAGGGTGCAGGAGCTGAAGCTGGCGACGCGACAGGCGTGAGGGCAATGCACGTGACCGTACACGTGCTCGCGCTCATGCCTTCGTTCTCACGGTGTTCCTTCTCCTCTTCGTGCAGCCTTCAGTCTTTGACTTGACCAAAGCCGTCTGAAAACCCATCGAATACGTGACGCTGTGGTGAGCTCCACTTTTTGTCTGTGACAAATGTGTCTTGACTTACATTTTGCTCATCTCGCAGTCAGCTCACCACCAATTGCAGTCACTTGTCCGAATTCTCTATGAGTTCGGATCCCGATACACACGAAGACTTTGATGCGTTGATCGATCTGCTAGCCGCAGACGATTCCATAGATGCCCCGTCTCATGGCTATGCAGAGTCCATCGGAGGTCTGAGGGACGACAACGGTCACCTCGATTTTGCCAAAGTCAGATCCTTTTTCGTGCAGCGCGGCGCCAACGACCGCGGAGATGTCCGCGGCGATGGGAATATTCATCCATTGCCAGACGTGAGCGCCTCTGATCCCTCGACTTCTAGCGCCCTCGGCGACAAANACCCGTCCTCGAATGACCATAATGTGAGTAATTGTCATCAGCCATTCGCCGTCTCCATCATTGTATCGACAGCATGTTTTCTTGAAAGACAAGAAAACCGCGTCCTGCGCGGCAGGAACAAATCGGAGGGATAGAGAGGAGGTCAGACGCCACGGATCTTGAAAGAGCGCTCGATTCGGCCAATGAGGAGGTCCTGGGACTTCGTACTCAGTACCGTGAGCTGAAGTCCAAGATATCTGAGCTGTTCGGCCCAGTTTTTCCAGACGAAAATTTCAGAGGATTTGAGCGTCAAGATCTCCTCGGCCATACTGGCAAGAACTCTAGTCAAACAGATCCAGGCCAGTCAATCGAGCCAAGGTCCGACGCGTATTTTCAAGCCGAAGTGCAATCATTAACCGGAGACCAAGCGAAGCAAATTTTGGCTGTAGGTTTACCTCTTACAATGCTGCTGTACGCACGCTGAAGCGGCCATATGTTTAGGACATGATGAGAAAGCTGTCTTTATCATCATATGGCAGTGATCGATCGCAGGACGTTCAAGTGGCTGGACACTCCCGTAATCAACCAAAGTGCCTTGCAGATATTCAACGCGCCCTCGACTTCGTGGCGCAGACTGACGAGCTGGTATGGAAGCGCTCGCGGTTTGCTGCGATCAGCGGAGGACCTGCAGCTCCCGTCTTCTCAGAAAGCAATATCGCAGACCTTTCCCAGCGCCTAGAACTCTGGGAGAGCATCGTCAGGAACCCCAGCCCAGGGAGAACGGGATAAAATGACGGTATCACAGGCGCCTACCGTGATATCAGGGGTTCTTCGGTGGTTCTCTTGATCGAGCCGCCTTGCCTGTCCCCAACACGGACTTACCCCTTCGAACAGTAATAGTGCGTCGTTCGCCGGTGTGTTCTCTCTATCGTTACCGTAGACGCTCGGTCTGATGCAGTTGATCTCACTGGCAGATCGAACGCTCCTGTCCACATGTCCGCTTCCTCTATGTTTCCTTTTCCAACGGCGGAAGTTACACCCGTCGTTCCTCCGCGCCTTTCGTCCTTGTATAGGGTTCTTTCTGCGCATCTCTGCATGTCCGTTCTCCTGGTTCTCAGTGATGACTGTCGCGTCTCCTGGGTATAGTGAGTCATGCGCCGTACGTGTGACTCAATGGGGAAGACATCATAGCGATGCGCGCAGCACCGCAACGGTGTCCTGAAGAGCTGTGTATAAATACCTTGTCCTCTCCTCAATTAAAGGTTCCCCTCCAGCCCTCGCTCGACTCTTGATATCCATCTCATTCCGCAGCCTCTCATCACACTATGCTTTGCGACCGTCCCCACCCTCGACATGTTCCCGTGCATTACATCTCCACACCCGTCACCCCGGGCTCCTCGTCCGTTATTCGCGGCCTCGCTCTTGTAAACAATCCTATCATGCATATCACCTGTGCTCTAGGCATGACTCAAGTCGATTCCCTGCGTGCGAGTTTCTAACGATTCTGCAGTTTGTTTGTTATTGACCATGATAACATACGGTCTCCTGAGGAGAAAATGGAGCAATACCGAGCTAGTCGGTGGCCTCGCCACCCTATGCACGGTGCTCTATAAAGGTACTGTCTGCCGTTCCCAGTTACACTGCCCCAACTTCTCAACTAGCGTTCCGTGCCCAGGAATGACACCGGAATACTCTTAACTGGCACCGCAATCCCAATCCCCGCCACCTATTCTTACGTTCATCTCCTCGGATCGCCTCTTCTCCGCATCCCGCGTCGCCAAAGGTCGCTCAAATTGACTAGTCCCCTCCATTCTAGTGCCGTCCGTCTATTCTAGCATCTATTGTACCCCAACTTAGTTCACCAGCAGTCCCGCTACGTATACTTACCCCATACGTAATGCTAATTATACGTCCATCAGCTTCTTTGTATCAGCGTCCTTAGTTTCTAGGTCCTCATCATCTCATACACACGTTTTCCCGTACACGAGCCGATCTCTCAATCCAGTACCTATTCCCTCTGCATCACTTCTTACGCAGTCCCGATGGCGATCTTTCAATTCCCGGACCGCATCCATCAGCATTAGATCTCCGTCAGACGTCAACGACTATATATGAGAACATGTGCCTACAGTGAATGCCCCGGTGCAAGCTGCCTTCCTTGTCCGGCTCCTTTCACTGTGCCTCGACCCACCAATATTCAGACGTGAGTGTGACCACAGTCTTGACAGGCCCGATTGGGCGCATCAGCGCGGACGACAGCGCTGATTGTCGTAAAACTTTGCGTCCATCAGCTTTTCATCTCTCAGCTGATTTTGATTGAGCAGACGGCGGTCGCAATCACTCCAAATCTAAGCAGAAATGAGGCTTTTCGCCAAAGACTTGATCATTACCCCCTCGCTTCGTCTGCAAGTACTGCCAAGTGACTTACACAGATAGAAGCTCTCCGACGCATGAATAGATACATCTGTTGGATCCGACCCGCGAATACTTAAATCCTTGCCGAGTTACGCTTTGTTTTCGTGGCACGCGTGCAATAAAATCACTATTCGGTCAGATTTCTCCTGTGAATTGTTCACTGGATAGTGTAAAGAGACTTGCTTTTTTATCTGAGACAAAGGTCATGATGCAACGCACGGTCGACCCATGTGAACTCAACTTGAACGAGGCCGCCGCGAGGCGAGGGACGCGAGTTCGACGTGGGTTCGAATTTCCACGCCTCTTCTTTCTCTCCTCATCAGCCAGCATCAGCCCCGCCGTCTGCCAGTGAACGCTGCACGACTACTCGTCCCTTTCGGACACTATGATCGACGCATGCTGTATCCGACAATATCGCTATCAGGATTTTCGACTTGTTTCTATTATTGTGCAGGCCATGCAAGCACGCGGCGTGGCGTTCTTACCTTCCTTCCTCCGATCATGGCAGGCCTTAGATCTCAGACCTGGTCAATCCTCGATATCTGCTTGGGGGCTGAAAGACGTGAAGGTCTCAGGCCTTGGACTAATCCTTTGCTCGCCATCGCGTCCTGTGATTATTCCACAGGCCTTATCAAGGATTTTTAGAATATTCTTTCGCCGGCGGCTGTTCTTATGGGAAAGGCTATCCTGATGAGTTCCAATAGAGCTTCCTCTGTACTGGAGACTGGCAGCGCCATGCTCCCTTCCCTCATATTCGACGGTTGGTCATGCACGCTATGCTCCGCGGTCTGACTCGGGTGGACAGTGGGGGCTGTGGTATACGGCTTTGGTAGTGTTAAGGGCTTTCCTCTCTCTCGTCTCGGCACTAACAGGCCTTCTCGCTACTAGTCGTCTCGCTTGTCATCAATGTCTCCATCTGGCCTTCCATTCAAGTCAACTCCGCAGGTTTTACATGCTTGCGTCACGAACGCGACGAACCTCGGGTCGTGTGCTGAACACCATGCAGCGAGAGACCAGCCTGAAATCGGCATAATTATACTGGTCTGTGAGTAGTCTGTTCTCGCTCAGCCGCTCTCGCCAACATTGACATTAGAAAATCACTTTATAGTTGCCATCGGAATATTTTTCTTTATCATCGCCTCTTTTCGTATCGGAAAGACACCCGACGAGGTATGGATTGCGTACCAGGACGCGGTCCAGGAGTGGCGCGATGGTGAGTCTCCCTTTCCTTCGTCCAGTCTTTCGTTTCTCCGTCCTGTACCATGCATCTACGAACAATGCAAATCTGACTTACATCAATGGTGTCAGAATACCGACAGATCCTCATAGAGGCCATTGTGGGGGACTTCAGAACAGACGAGACCAATGCCAACGCAGGCGAAGTGCCTGCAGACACAGCCTCGGGGCCAATGCCGGCTACGTCAGACGAAGAACACGACTCTGATCGAACGCGCCCGCCCTTCTAACAGCGATATCCCCTCTCTGGATTCCCAACCAAGCACTGTTTCTCTTCAGAATCACACTCTAGACTTTTTCGCATACCCATTCTATCGATACCCAGAGCAAGACTCAAATATTCACTCCATAATACGACGCACCAATATGACGCGCGGATCGATTCGTCTGCCAGCGCCGCATCCGCGATCCACGTCCCTGGTACCCATCTCCCGTTGCAATGCGAGGACTCGACTCGGCTAGGACATGAGCAAACCCGGGACCGAGAGCCGGTGATGGTGATCGACCCGTCGAGATGAAGGGTGCAAGGAGATAGATAGCCTCAGCTGGGTGTGGTGAGACAGATCTGGCGTTGATCATGGGCGCGGTCGTATCTCCGGTTGGACGTCGCTTTGTTTTACTGTCGCAGTCCGGTCGGTTCGAATCTACTAAGGTCTTGCAGTGGATTCTGCATCTAATCGCTTCAAGACTCAGACCTCTTTGCCCCATTTTCGTTTCTTTGCTGATATCTCCCTCTCCTGACAGATATCCCCTTGCTGTACGTCATTTTGCAGGGTCGATTGCTTCGTTGGTTTTCTGCGATTCCGAGGTCTCGAAGAGTCTCGACTGCCCACATAGAAGATTGACGTCTGGCATCTCAACACTGAACGCCATTTCGTTGCAAGCTCTTCGAGCCTAATCCGAGGCTGTCATATAGCGCTGCTTCTCCGCACCGGGTAGACAAAGTGCGTCGGCTTCCTTTCATGGTCCTCATCTTTTGCAGTCATTGACATTATGTTATGTCCTATGTACAAGTTCTCGCGACACGTCATGGATTCAGAACGGGACCGGAAGCATATCGCGGGCATGTGAGCACCAGAAGAAACGATACCGCCCAGAGTTCTCGTCATGTGCGATGAGGTGTCGGCGTAGCTGCCCTGCATATACAACGGATATGGTATGCATGTCATCCTTGTACTTGCATGAGGTGCGTACCTGCCTATGTATTGCCTGGACGTTGCACAGCATTCACCACGAAATTGGACGGCAGGTTGTTTCCTTACCTGTAAGGTGATCCTGCCTTCCTCGATATAAAGACTGTTTCGTCTAACTGCAGGCATCATCTTCGCTCCCACCACCAAGGTAGGCACGCCTATAATTGTCTACGCAACTCGCTGTACTCAATACGCAATAGGATCATTGTTTTAAATCGGAATTTAATCGCCATCACATAATGCGAGCCAGCCCTGCGTCGAGCCACTCGTTGTGCAAGAACATGGCGAGCTCGCATCTGAGCCACTCCGGCAGTGACGAGGAGTCCTCCCGCGGAGCGCAAGACCAGACGCCGCACTGCGACTGGATAAGCATCTCGCTGGTCGAGTCCACAGGTAGACTGAATCTCGTACGTGCGTTCTCTCGTGGTGCAGGTATCTCGATGCCACGCGCGCCTGCGGAGTTGGTCGACGACGGCAACTATGATAGCGAAACCTTCTCGCACGAGTTGCATGACCGCTATTCGTGGCGATCTCTCCCTGAAGCTCTGCGACCCGCATCACAGATCAGCAAGGTGAAGACTCTCGAAGAACGTAAGTCTTCATACGTGCTATCTCTGTCTAATTAACCACATGCATGTTTCAGTCGTTCAAGGAACGGGCCAAGAGTCACGGATTGAAATCTTGAAGGACCTGACTCAACGACAGCACGTGGACTTCGAGGCCTTCTGCACGAACCACGCGGCGGACGCTCATGTTCACATCACAGAATTCGAGAAGTGCGGGCTCGAGCTGGAGGAGCTTATGCAAGTGACACTCGAGGTTGGTGATTGGAATCCGGGGGAGCAATGTCAGATCCGAGCACTTCTGTCTGACCAGCAGGAAGATATGAGAAAGTTGCAGAAGGAGGCTTGAGTAGGCATGTTAAAGAGCAGTAATCTTTTGGAGGGCTGTTAAGCCATATCACTCAAGTTTGTAGATAAAATAACATGGGTATCTGAATTGAGTTTTATATTTTATAAATCAGACATGCTAGATAACATACTCGAGTACAAAGCAATTTGGACAACATTTGGACAACATAGACATCAATATTAGAATATTGATACAAAATAAGAAACAAAAGCAATACACTTCAAACATCATAATCTTGCTTCTCTGAAGACTGCCTTGTTCTGTTTGTTCTGTTTGAATGCCTAAATGAAAGCATGGTATCAAATATGTTAGAAAAGGATGTAGCTGATATAGGTTCAGATGATTTCTCCAGTGCATCTGAGTTTCTACCTTCTCTGCTACAAAATTGTGAGCATGTTATGTTGAGTTAGAGACACAATGAGACTAACCTTATTGGCTGAATTGCCTGCATAAGTGGGGTAGGTTCCTCACTTGGTATCATTCCAGATCTTGCATTCCTCATCTTTTGAATGTATTTTTGTTCTTGCTCCTTTATTTGAGGATCATCAACTAAATTAGTTCTCTGCTCAGCTAAGTCTATAATTTTTTCCCAGACTGTCTCATATGGTACAGTTAGATTATGTTGCAATAGCTTTAAGAATGCAGAATCAGAGATATATCTATTACTCTTGTAATAAAGATCACAGTACCAAGGAATGAAGGTTTGATTGTCAAAGACATATTGCACATTGTTTAAATGTTTTATAAATGTTGACAAATGCTGCCAAAGAATAGCATCCATTTTATCACTTGATAATGTAATACTGAGTTCTTCAAGAAATCTTAGAATTTCTACATCATCCACTTGACACCATTCATCTGAGCATTTTGCCTTATTTAGCAGAGTTAGACAGCAATCAAATAGATTTGACTCTCTAAAGTTCCACTTCTTTGCTGTATTCATTATATGGATCAAATTTTTGAATAGAGAAACAGATTCAATATTTTTGGTATTCTTAAAGATATCTTGTACAAATTGAGTTGTGTTCCACAATGCTTGATCAAACATGATGTTTGAATTTAGAACTATATATAAAAGAGGCAAAGCAGAGATAGGACTATTATTTATAAAGAAATGATGAAGATCAAAAAATAAATCAAGTTGAGGTTGATATGATTTATTATCTAACTGATAAAAATAATAAATAAGAATCTCATAAACCTGTGTATAATAATCTTCATCTGACACTGGAGGACTTGCCAATACAGAGTTTCTATATCCATTATGAAATAGATATAAATTCTTAATAATGCATTTATTTTTTGCATAGAGCAAATCATATTTTTCTGCATGCTCTTTTATATTTACAGATTCAGCTGTAATTACGAATTTATCTGTCCAGGTCATGACCTACGAATATGTTGCTAAGTCGATATTTTTGCTAAGTTATGGCTCATGATGCATAGCTTTATATCTACTTCAATGGCATATTGGCCCAGTGGTTAGTTGTGTCTGCATTCATGATGAAGCTGGTGAATTGCCCTAGGTTTGATTCCTGGTCTTTACATAGTTTTGCTAGACTACGCGGCCCAGGACCTTTCATTACGGTTTAATCTGTACTACGGTGGGAGATCCTGTTACGGTTTGAACCGTAATGTGGCTGATCCTTAAGCTGACAGATTAATTCTGTCAGGCCTTACTACAGCTTCAGAATAATTCTGTCTAACTGAATATCTACTCTGTATTTGTATTTGATGCCAGGGAACGCATGCCTCTTGAGCTCTAAATGTCACTTGATCAGTCAAACTTCAATATCAAGCCGTCAAGACGAAAAGCAAATATCTGTGGTCTTCGTATTTTAGGCTTGGCCAGGCAGATCGACTTCCTGAATATTTTGATAGGAAGAAGGAAATAGTCTTGGGCAACGCATCCCCTTGTCGCCGCGATGTCGACCAGGTAAACCCAATATGGTACTGGCGCGCTGAAGGCCGACGACCTCAATGCCTTGCCGTAGCTCGAGGCGGTACTTCGCGAGGGCCTGCGGCTCCATCACCCCGTGCCTGATTTTGAATGCACCGCTGTTCGCGACGTCGTCATACCCGTGGACAACGAGTACGTCGACAAACATGGGAATGTGAGGCACGAGATAAGGTAAGGAAATATGCACTCTCGTTGGCGTTACACAGCGGTGGCTAAATTGAGTGCTTTACACACCAGAGTAAGCAAAAGCGATGTAATCATCCTCTCATTCCATGGAATCAACCATCCAAAGAGATATAGGGGCGAGAACACCCTCGAGTTCCTGTACGTGTTCCGTTTTCAAGCTCTTTCGTCAGACTTCCGAAGTCGAACTCATACTCGTAAACATAATCCGGAACGATGGCAGGATCTCGCCTGAGACCGTTAAGTCCGTGCCTGGAGTATGGAGCAACTTCCCCATTTTTGGTGTAGCCCATACTAGCCCATACGGTTCCTTGTTGCCGAGTGGGTTCATTTCATCATAGCGATGTTCATACGAGTGACGATGCGTCGCGTTGTCAGGGTGAAAGCAATCTTATTCACACTGATCGGGTCCTTTGCGTTTGAGATGGCGGTACCGAAAGAGAAGTTGGGTAGGAAAACCGTGACCGTGAGCTCGAAGAGCAAGCCCAAGGCACGGGCTCCTCTTGCGCCCTGGCCATACGTATTGAGGTCACAGGGCGGCGGGTGGCACTGTTTCGCTCCCTTGTCGGATTCGATTGAGGCAGATTGAGGCTTTGCTGAGATGAGTAAGTACGTGTGGAAACGTAACCGTAAAAAGCGAAAAGGGAAACTGACGGGATGATACCGTCGTACCGGTGGAGCCGGTGGTACTTAGCATTTCGGAGAGCTGGCTGTTCTCCAAAGACAGCAGACCTGTAAAATTGCTACAATGTTGCGTACCAGTAGGTAAATTGTCGAGACAAAGCAGCATGCGAACATGCAGCCAGTGTACCTGGTCGTGGAGGCAATAACACGATAAATTCCTTCTCACACTGCATTGTTGTTGGCGGAGCGTCTGTTCAACGTCCAAGGAGCCATTTCGGCGACATGATGGAGGTCTGGCGTGAGTAGCAGACGGTGATAAGCTGATGATGAACAGTCGGTGGTCGCCATCAAGCAGTGGCTGAAAGCAAACAGGGCCAAAGCAGGGAGAGAAGACGGAGGCGCCCGTTGCCTGAGATTGACCGACCACTCTCGACACAGGCAGGGCCTGNCCCAGCGTCTCTCTTTCCTCCCTCCCTCCCCCTCCCCCTCGTTCAATTCAACCATACCGTCAATTTTAGGAACCAGGGTTAGGAGAATGTCCTTCTTCTCAAGGAAGAAGAACTCGAACGTACGTTCTAATATTCATCGCGACCGGCAATATACGCTCAATCTCTTTTTACTCGTGCCATATACCAGGAGAAGCAACAGGCGCAGCAGCAGGCAGCAATTCGGGATAGTGCGCATGAAACGTACGGTTATCCTCTTTTCCTGACTTCCATCACCACCTCACTCACCTCGCTTAATATGTTCAGAAGCCCACCCGTCCAACCAAACCTCGCTGCTGGCCCTGCAAGTATCAGCCAAGGCCCTGCCGTAGTTGGTGCAGTTCGTCCTCCGCGCCCGAATACCAATACCAATACCAATACCAATACCAATGGCGCGCCGATTCCCAACGGTGTCGTAGCCAACGCACTGCCGCCATCACAACAGGCCCCCATGCAACAGCAAACACCTCCCCAGCAGCAACAAAGCCCTGCAGAGAGCCTGCAGTCACCTCCACAGCAGCAGTCCTCTCAGCCTCAACGACCCGTATACCCGTGGTCTGCGCGTCGACTGCACCTCCAACCCCCCGTAGTCCTTCCCAAAGCTGGAGTCCCCCCATCAACTCAACCGAGTCCATCACCATTTCCGCGATACGGTCACGCGCTGCCCTCACATGCGACTCCTGCAGGAGAGCTTTTCTTGTTCGGAGGTCTCGTGCATGAAACTGCACGCAATGACCTCTACGTCTTCAGCACGCGCGACCTTAGCGCGACGATGCTGCAAACCAAGGGAGAGTTGCCGAGCACTAGAGTGGGCCACGCCAGTGCCCTAGTCAGTAGTGTGTTGGTCGTTTGGGGTGGTGATACCAAGACGGATGCGAGAGCGAAGCCGGGCGACAAACAAGACGAAGCGTTGTACCTTCTGAATCTTGGTATGTTTATTTTGATATCTATTTGACACCCTATTGACATGTCCTTGACAGTATCGAGAGAATGGACCCGCGTCAATGTGTCTGGTCCAGGTCCTGTAGGTAGATATGGACATGCAGTCTGTATGGTCGGTTCGAAGTTCTTTGTCTTCGGAGGACAAGTCGACGGAGAGTTCTTGCAAGACCTTTGGGCATTCGATCTCAATTCATGTTGGTCATCTCATTGCTTTTCGGAGTCCTCGCCACTAATATTTCTTTTCATAGTAAAATCGAAGGCGGCCTGGGAGCTCTACGAACCTGCCGCGGGCTCTGATAAGCCTGCAAAGCGTACTGGTCATGTGTGCATGGCTCATGGTGACCGGATTATCATGTTCGTTGTATCTGATTTGCTGGGCT
>SFCI01000503.1:0-15565 GCA_004681135.1 Hericium alpestre | reverse complement strand
CCNNTTCGCCCTCTACCACATCAGGAAAATTGGAATTCTACATAGCCCAGTGTTGAGTTATGTGTCCTATCAGAGTGCTATGAGGTCTATGTAACTATCCTTCAACTATGTAGGGCTATAAGGCCTATCATAGCTTTCATAGCAGTAGGTAGATGCTATATAGTGCTATATACTCCTGAGGGGCAGCTATTATTGCTATATAAACTTGTTGGCATGCTATGGTCCCTATGGCTCCTATGGCCCCTACACTAAGTGCACTAGACTCCATAACCATCCAGTCAAAAGTCTCATATTGCACACTTGAAAGCATGACAAAAATTATATATTCAATGATTCCTACTAAGTGACATTGTAGCTACAACACACAAGTAAATATAATAGTAGATGCTACATGTGCACGACATGGCACAGCCATGCACAGGGTGCAGCGGCTATACACACACGTGCAGAATGCGAGGGCCGTGCATCTGCGCGGGCCATGTCAAGACGACAGGGCCACGCATGGGTCGGCGGCGGTACACGCGGGTTGACGGGTTACACGCGAGGCACGTGAGCATGCAACACGGCAGCATCACCCATGAAAAGGGAGGCCGTGCACGACACAATAAAGCCCTGCTGCTGGGGTTGTGCATGGCCATGCACACCTAGCTGCCACTGTACCTGGCTGTGAATGGCTACCCGCATGCAGGTGAGACCATCCGCAGCTGCCCGCACAGCGTGTCCGTGCCGTCGTGGTCATCCATGGCCGTATGACATTGTCACCGGCGTGCGTGGACCAGCATGCGCTGGCAGTCATCTGCGGCCGTGCACATGCCGTCGTCGGTGTGTATGGCCTCGCGCACGCAGATGGGGCCATGCGTGACTGTCCGCACTGTGTGCCGTGCGGTTATCCACTGCGGGGGGCACACAGTCGCCGGCGGGCATGGCCCTGCATGCACAGTGTGCGTTGGCCACCCGTGCGCTGGCAGGACCGTGCGCGGCTGCCCACGCCATGCGTGTGTATGTGCGTACACTGACACGGTTCTCTGCGGCCGTGTGCATGCAGTCGCCAGCATGCGTGGCCCCATTTGTGCAAGCAGGGCCATGCGCATGCAAGCGCTGGTGCGCATAGGCAGGGTCACATGCTGGACTGTGCATGGAGACATGGGCGTGGGCATGGCTTGGGCGCGAAGCAGAGGCGGGGTGCATGCGTGAAGCGGGGGTGGGGCACAGGCATGGTGGTGTGGTAGAGGGCGAGAAGGGGATGCGCGTTGCACGATGTTTGGCCAAATCTCATCACCATAGCAACAAGACTCGATGATGGTGTCGACGACAGGGTTGTCGAGGGGAGGGGATGCGGCGGGCTCGTGGGTGTGGGCGATGGTTGTCAAAGGCGAGCGGGAGTTCGCNAGATGACACACGAGTATTGCTCNTTGGCAACGAGCGATACTCNTTTGATTAGCACNAAAAGACCAAAAAATATATATGTTTACTTACCTAGACCNNCCGAANGCCCTGAGAGCNGTCCTGANNGTCGACCNATGTCGTATTTTGCATGNGGAGAGAGAGGAGAGAGATGAGGGNAGACNAAGGNAGAGGTGGANGTTGGGTTGAGGGAGTACTGGACGAAGAAANGCACNAAGTCTGACGCATNGAGTGCAGGACTNNNGCGGCTGGCAGTTTCGAGTCCAACAAATCAAATCAAATCTTTTAAAATACNAAAAAAATGNNGCACAGATATNTTCATTAGTTCTACANNATAAATGAGCTANATANNTATCTACTGNNNAGTATGTCCTTGAGCAGTCAATCAAACTTACTGAAATCTAAACCAGTAGCCTCTGCNGNGGCANCCNGCAACCGCNGGCCAGCCACAATTCGGGCTCCGACGTGCTCACATATATAAGGCATGNGNGANGCNCNTCCTCTCTCTCTTCCNTACCACTANCATCTCCNNTCTTTNGTNGTTCTCTTCCCTCTTNNNTCTTCAACTTTNTTTGTTCGGTAAGTTCCTATGTTGTTNTATTGTTAACTAATACTTATNCTTATGTATCATCTTTGTAGACTTAATANNTTNGCTTTTTCTTCTCTTTGGTAAGTCNTATTTATNNTGTTCTTTCTTTCTATTGTTTACTTACAATAAGTTGTTGACTTTTAAGGTTTNATTTTCGCTTTTTATTNTNNTTGAGGTAAGTCATTATNTNTGTTCTNTANTTNATATAGTTTGACTTANGCTTGTAAATATATNTAGGCTTGTTAATTTTNTAGTATAATGTAGTACTTTTCTNTGTATTAGTATATCTNTTAAATTATAANNCNTNTTAAAATTTCNATATTTTGTTGATCTCAGATTTGTGTGAAAANTTGTTTNTAGTCTGATTATAGATTAAATAATATGAGTAGCTTTTATTGCTTTTATAGATGTGTCAAGTTTATCTTATGAACATAGCTTATATNNATGATNTNNNNTNTANAGCTTNTANANNTAGCTTATATCAATGATATAGCTTCCATAGCTTCCATAGCTATATGTCATATGATAGCTATATAGTCAGCTATGATAGCTATGATAACACTTTATAGCATCTCCCTTTACTCTATAGCACTATATAGCATTCCTCCTTGGCTATATAGGCTATGGAGTAAAGGGCAATGCTATGGCCCTAGGAACTCTATATAACTCTGATAGAGCTATGTAGCATCTCTACATTTTCCTGATGAATCACCGGATGAGTCTGAGTTGCCGGCTGAGTCGCCATGGTCTTGAGTATGGAACGGTGCATTGATCATGATGGATGGAACCATGAAAGGTGCAGCAGAGAGAGTCATCACAGAGCACGCTCTGAAGGTCTCAATCCCTGGTCACCTTACCCGAGTTGTCAATGCAGATATTGTGTTCGCTCGTGACCGTATCACAGAAAATGACTTGCAGTATCTTAACTCAAAGGGGACGTCCTGATCGCTACAAGATGGATTCCTCGGGGCACTTTCACTAGAGCTTTGGGAAGCTATCCTTGCTGTGGGCATATCTCTCACCAATCGTAGATATTCAGTTAGACAGAATTATTCTGAAGCTGTAATAAGGCCTGACAGAATTAATCTGTTAGCTTAAGGATCAGCCACATTATGGTTCAAACCGTAACAGTGTCAAGACTGGGTTCAGGGAAACAGTGAAGCCATNCAAGTCACCCCAAGGGATCAAGGATCAAAGAGCAGAGGATGATATAGAGAGTAAGGACAGCATGAGAATGGCAGGGTACAATGGGACTGGGTAGTCAAGTGGACAAACTGAGGAAGCCAGTCAGGAAGGTAGCCCTATATATACTGGAAGGATAGCCCAAAGGGAAACAAGGGATATCCTAAAAGGAGAACAAGGGGAAGGGGAACAAGGGATGTCCCAAAGGGGAACAAGGGATATCCTAAAGGGGAACAAGGGATATCCTAACAGGGAACAAGGGGACATAACAAGGGAGTGTCCATATAGAGAACAAAGGGAATGAAGAAGACCAATGGGCAATTCATGACAGCTCTGGCACTCACGGTCATCACCCACATATGCATGGGTATGTCCTTCTCTCTCTTGTAGAAGCTAATTACAAAAAATGTATCTAGCCCTCCTCATTTCCCAGTTGAAATGGAAGTTACCAGGAATCCATGTGAGAGTTCGATCGACAACGTAACCAATGGTCTACTCGCTACCGTCAAAAGTAACGAGAATTATGTAAGCGACATGCAACACGTCGTGCGCTGGCACTGTAAAACATACCACATACCACATACCCACGTGCTCCTTTTGCTGTCGGATGCCCCCTATTAGAAACCACTACTGCCATCATGACTCGCCTAAAAAGGACCGGTTCATTGGTGCAGTCAAAGCTGATCTGAATATCTCTCAAGCTGCCAACCAAGAAAATATCCCTCTTCCCACGGCCTATGCCCTCTTTCACAAGTACAAGAAAACTGGCTTGACACGTTGTCTCCCACAAAGTGGCCGTCCACCAAAGGCCACGGAGCATACCAAGCACCAAATAGTGCGAGAAGCTCGAAAATATCGACCAAAACCATTTGCCACTCTTGGAAAGTCGGTTGAGCCACCAATCAGTGAAAGCACTGTTCGACAGATTTTGAGCAAGGAAGGATACCACTGGAGGGTTGCTAGGAGGGTCCCATATCTCACTCCGGAACAGAAGAAGGCTAGGCTGACTTGGGCTCAGGTCAATCAGAGGCTGGGAGATGAGGATTGGAGGCACATCATTTGGTCAGATGAGTGCTACATTTACATTGGTGGTACTCCAGGTCGTATCTATGTTACATGCCGCTCGGACGAGATTCTACAAGAGAATTGTGTTGTTCCAACCTTCAAGCAGTCACCTGTACGTGTTATGGTGTGGGGATGCATTATGTGGGGGAAGAGAGGGCCATTGGTGGTGCTGGAGTATCCTGGAGGCAAAGGTGGTGGAATGAACTCTCAGCGGTACAAGGAACAGGTCCTGGAGACATTCTTGAAGGACTTTTATAGGGAGATGGTGGAGCTGAGGGGTTCAGTGAAGTTCCAGCAGGACAACTCACCCTCACATACCAGCAAATCAACAAAGCTCTGGCTCACCTCTCATTCGATTGAGACTTTCCCTCATCCATCATCTTCTCCTGATCTGAGCCCCATTGAACCAGTTTGGCATGAGCTCAAAGTCCATATACATGCTCTTCCGCATCTNCCAAATACCCTTGACCAGCTCAAAGTTGCCNTATACTATGCATGGAATGCTCTCACCATNGAGGATATCAACAAGCACNTTAGACNCATGTCNGACAGAGTGGAGGCAGTTTTAAAGGCAAAGGGTGGACATACAGGTTTCTGACCNCATGGACNCTTAGAGTAGATGGAATTAAAGCATATATTGCATTATGACAGTATCAAGTAGCATNGTCGACTGTGCAGAAGTCAAACGACAAGGGATATGTCATGTGACACTTACATAATTCTCGTTACTTTTGACGGTAGCGAGTATGTGAGTCCTGAGGCCTGAGTGCTTGAGTTCACGATATCTCCCAAATTCCTCATCTGGCATCGTGCATCATCGCATCATCCTACAGTGACAGAAAACAGGTGCGGGACCAAAAATTCTGCTTACCCAGCTGAGGGTGCAGGTCTACAAATGTTGCTCGATCTGAAGGCTGATAGTATCGCCGCAGTCTCTCGCCTTCTGCCAGAGATTTTATCGCACATTTTCAGGAGCCTAGCAATCATCAGCCTTCCTGTGAGATATGTTCATCTTTGTGCTTCACTTGGATGGATTTATGCCTCTCATGTTTGCCAATTCTGGAGAGATGTGGCCATCGGCGATGCAACACTGTGGGCCGACATCTCGGAGCTTTCAGAACCATGGATCACAGAGGCTCTCCATTGATCTGAGAAAGTGCCAATCATGCTCATGCATGCTTCAGACTGTGGGGAGGATATTCTGTCAATATATACTGAGAGAGCCTTTGTTCTGCATGAGCTGCTTCATCTTAAGCACGTTCACCTATGCAGCAGAGCTCCACACAACCTGGCACTTGCAGCCAAGCAACTCAATCAGAACGTCCCCTTCCTCGAAGATCTTTCTCTCAATATAGTGGCACTATTGCACAAGCCCCTCTTCCTTCCAGACACAATGTCTGCATCCACGCTACCATGCCTGTGCAAGCTCTCCCTACAAGGCTGGATGCCTGCTTCTTGGAACATGTTGTATCTCCATAACCTCACAGATCTTGAGCTGGACACAAGATGGTCTTATACCAACGTTCCCATGACAATTACAGAATGCCTCGATGTCCTCAGCCGCTCTCCTCTGCTCAAGTCCATGAAGCTTAAGGGTGTTTTGTGTTTATCTTGTGGCGACCCAATCCTTGCTCCCAGCCCCAGCCTTGCTCTTCCCCACTTCACTAGACTCGCAATAGTGTTGAAGTTCGACATCAAAATCCTCGCCTTGCTTGTCTGCCTCGAATTGCCAGCTCCATGCCACGTTCAGGTCATCATCGACATAAAGGGCATAATTTCAGCCTCGGAGCTGACCTCGCCAATGGTCCCGCTGCTTGCTCGTCCCTTTTGCAGTGAGGACAATCGCTCCATTGGTCACCCCATCAAGAAAGTGTTGATAGAAGGGCGAGCAGTGAGGAAAGTTTCATATCTCGTTGCTTGGAATGACATGCAGGAGAACAATCTCTGGCACGAAGGTCAGCATGTCATGGGCCTGGCCCATGAACCTATAGCCAGACCTGCACCAGGAGTTCTGCCAAATGCTGCTCCTGGTCAACGTGACAGCCCTGCATATGATCAGCAACTGGCTGCACAGGCTGCCAACTCTGATTCTGCAAATCGTGTTCTGTTGCATGCCTTCTGTCAGGCAGCTTGCCTTGTGCTGGCCTGAGAGCAGTGCCAGCATTGTCCTCGCAGTGCTCTGCAGTGCTGAATCATGTCAGGGCAGCGACAGGCAAGGTTATACAATGTTATTGCCTTAGTTGACGGAGATGACTGTCAAGACTCGGTCGTAGACAGCAGAGAACCACCCAAGTCACCAGCGATGATGGGAGCGAGAGAGCAGAAAGCGACAAGCAGCGCAGTGACCTGTATTGGAGGTACAGTACGGTACAGACGAAATGGACAATCTAGGGAAATAGGCGAGCGACAGAGAGCCTATAAGTACTGGGACGACAATGAAAAAAGAACAATGGACACCATAATGGGTCGAACAATAGAGTGAGAACAATGGTGGCCAAATGGAGAACAATGGAGTAGAGAACAATAGGATGTCCCAAAGGGGAACAAGGGCATGGGTGAAGGATGGCCCCAGGTCATGTGGGGAAGTGAACATGTGATGAGGCAGCTGGAGCACATGACCGATGCGATGCCTTGATGGCAGAGAAGAAGGCGGAGAGAAATGGAGCAATCCGTGACACAAGGTGTCAGATCATTGACAATCCTGCATCTGCTGATGAGAAGAATGAAGTCACCACGATGACCGAGGCGGTGCAGCATGCATCATCTATAAGTGTGATGATTGACACCCGCGTTTCACAATGTCCATGGGATGCCAACAGATTGAATGAACTGTGCATGGCCTACCTCCACTCTCTATTGGCAGAGAAGAAATTTGTTGATCTCTTGATGTGTATCCAGACAATGAAGGTGCATGCACAGTTATTAGCTCCTATATGTGATTCTGATGTTAAAACAGCGACCGCCGAGAGCTGCGCCAGCCATATGTATTCCCCCTGGATGGGTTGATCATTGGGACGTGTGGAAAAGCAGAGACCGCTGGCTGCCTGCAGCAATACATACACAAGCTGGGCTCGATGACTTTTGAGCATGGCTAGAGACCTCACCTTGGCTACTGTCTGCAAAGGCCAAGCAGGTGTGGACTGTTGGGAGCCGTAGAGGTATAAAGGTCTTCGCCTTGGTCATCAGAAGCCTATTGCATGATGTGCATCACGGCCAATTTGCCGATGATGCAGATGAAGACGGTATCACGTCAGGACACATTAGCGGATCTCCGATGGGATTTGACCTGATCGGCAAATTTCTTCTTCCTGCTACAAGCCAGGCATACTTAGCAATTCATAAGTTTCTGTCGTCCAAGGATGGAACTGTGATAAATACAATTTCTATCGATTTAGCCATTTTTCAGATGCTTACTATGTATGTAGACAATGACTCGGCAGAATACCGAGCCTTTCGTGGCATCCGGGCCATCAACTAGCAGAACCAAGTGCAGCCCTGAGGGTCCCGCGGAAGATCCACCAGTGCCCAAGCATCCAAAGCGAGGCTCTTATGCCGAGGTGGATGATTCAAATATTATGATCGGTCGAAGGAAGACGAAGCCGACCGAAAAAGCTCTTGAGTATGTGATTTGGCTCTTACATGAGTAGTTGTGCCCCTAACGTTTACACAGGCAGCCCCCTACTTCACGACGATGTGGAGAAGGCTGCACGGCTCCTGCCACACTGGTGCGGGCTACAAAACAGCCTGCAACATGTGCCAGAGCTTGAGCCATCTGGCATGAGAGTGCCAGGCGCAAACACACCTATGGCACGTATCTCAGCAGTCATGCACATGCCGCAGCATCCATATACCAATGTCTCCAGGTCCTCGCAGCTATTCAACATAGTCAATGACAGTACACCCTTTCCACCTACTGTGCAAGATATTATATGTTGCTTCCTGTACTAGTGGCCTCAACGCGCCATGCCACAGGATGCACGAAAATGGCTTCAACATGTCGCGCATTCTATATCGTCATTTCCATGATTACCTGCCTTACTTGGGGGAAGAGGGCCGATGCTTTGCACGGCAATATGATTCCTTTTTAATTGTTATAACTTTGTAGTGTTATTCTTACAGAATTGAAAAGATAACAGAGAATTGAATATACTAGTATTGTAATGTTGCAAAGATCTCCATCTTCAAATTATATTGTTTTACACTTGTCTCTTATTTTTAAACTTTGTTGCCAGCAAGAGTTGAACTAATGACAAAATAATGGTCACATGCAACAGCGAGCCTGACCGGGCTCGCTGTCACATGTGACTTCTCAAAAATGGTGTTTGCATTAATGAAGTACATAAGTGTGGCCTTTGAAAGTCTGTTAACTGTTGTATGTTGTCGTCGTATTCCTTTTTGGACGAAACTAACTTCTAATAAAAGCATTCATGAGTGTATATGAAGGGTATCATTATGCCTCGTGTTGCACACTTATTTTCCGAACTACGGGAGTACTGGTGTGAAGAAATGGTGGAGTGTTCCACTGAGATTAAAAATGGTGTGTTGTTTGACACCTTATTTCGTAGACGTATAACATTTTTTTCCAGGGTTTTCAGTCTTCAAGTTTCACTCCTCAATATTTACGTGTCCTGTTGTTGTCCTTTGTGTTCGTAATCATTCTTCGGATCTGCGAGTGGAAGTTGACTTATTCATGTCAGCCTTCACATGTCCTTGACAAGTTGAGGAGCCCGCAAGATCATTCAAGCTTCACAACATCGTTCCTCCGCCTCATCGACAGCAGCTGGGATTCTTGTATCATCTGCACCGACATGCAGAGCATCACCATCTTCCAGTCAATGATCACTTTCTAGTCAATGATCACTAGGGTGCTATATGAGACGAAAGACATTGGACGCAACCCTATCCGACTTTCAATCATCATCGCTGCATACCTCTATCGTGCCCTCGAGGCGAATGGATATCCTATCTACATATCGGCAATGTTTCGTGAAGAAGACAAAGGCACGTTGCCCGCCGGACCTGTCATTGATCAGACCAAGCCGCCTTTGTCTGACACCCCAGTTTTTCTTACTCATTCCCATCATTCTGACTTTGATAATGTCATGCTCTTCGCGGATGAGGGAAACGCATTCCAGTTCCTGCGTTGGAAAGCACATGTCCAGAAACACACGCCATGGTGGTTTGCGAAGGTTGGTGATACGGTCAAGGGCAAGACGCAGGACTTTTTCAAGCATAATGTTCCCCTCTCGCCGTGCTTTCCCATGGAGGAGCTTCCTGCAGATACAACGAGACACATCGAGGCGCATCAGCGCAACCCTAGTGCTATAGCTCGCCGCATTATGACATCATCCTCATTCTCGATCGAACTGACAAAGGACTTGACTGCACATCGAGGGGCTACAATGTGCCGCACATATCGATGCCGGTTACTCTCCACAGATGGCATTGACGTACACCCAACTATCAGCCATACCCACTTTTTCTGCGTCAAGTTTTTCGATGATCGTTTCTACTCGTTCGATCACTATGGCCACGATGACCAGTATCCTAACAGAAAAGAGGCACAATTGTCGGTGCTTGTTAAACACTGGGACACTGCCGAAGAATGCGTGCGGAGAGAAGATGCTGCGTACAAGAAGCTGGCCGTTATTCAAGGCTCTCTTATCCCTCGCTATTACGGTGCTCATACGGTTTGTACCCTCTCCAAGCAAGTTTACCTTATTACCTAATCAACTTTGCAGTTTGACCTTCCCACTGGCCATATCTTGTGCGGAATTATGATGGAATATATTCCGGCAGAAACCCTCTCTCAAAGCCTGACAATGCGAATTACCACCGATCAACAGGTACAACTGGTAAGCTTCCTACCACAGTGTTCGGACGCATTCTGACATCTGTCAGCAGATTCGCAGCTTGCGCCATGCCGTCCGGGTCCTGCAGTACAGTGATGTATCTCAGCACGACTGGCATCTAGGGCAGATTCTCTGTCTCGTGCCGGAACCGGATAGTCCCGGCGAGGAGGCTGCACCTGCGCATTGCGTACTCGTCGATTTCGCGCAGACGAGACAGAGCTACTGGAAGATGGATTCTCAGTTTGCAAATGACGCCGGGGAGGCAATGAGGACTCTTCTGAGTGTGCTGGATGAGGATCTTGTGTGGGACAATTGGGCTCCTCGGGAGATGTGGGACTGCGTTGTTTCTGGTCTGGGGAGAAGTCGTACGGCCCTGGTCCAAATCCCTTTGCAAGCGCATTGAAGGGGTGTTTTAGCTTGGGTTAGTCAGTGTAAGCTTTACTCGAACAAAAGGACAAAAATAATATATGCCGACCTCTACATATCCACAGTCCATCCCACAGCTCTTCAGGGGAGTAGAATAGGTCCTGCTCATCATCCGGTCCCGGCTCATAACTCGAAGTCGGCGCCGCCATACAGTTTCCTGTGATCAAGGCCACCCCGGTCAATCCGGTCGACGCTAAGTGTGCGTCTCTTTGTCTTCGTTAAGTACCTATCTTGCTACCTATACCCTCCTGGTCACTAAGCTGTGTCTTGGGCCAGAAGATGAACGAAGAGAACGAGTTCAGGGCCCATCTTTCCTCGGGCATACCGCCGGGAAAGAAAAGAAAAAATATATTAGGTAGTCCAGCATCGATACGTGTATTGGGTCACTGGGAGACAACTCAAAACTGGGAGAAACTGCCGCTGGGGGCCGGTGAACTTTCATGCAGTACTTACGTAGCGGTATACATTGGCCCGTATGCAGTGAGCTATTGAAAGAACCTTAGGACGATACACACAATGATTGACAACGTGGAAGCAAAGCATGGTGGTTGAACGCCAGACACAGGACATATTAGTACTTATTCCCGGACCTTTTCTCCGATCCCTGAGCCTATCAACATACCTTAACGACCTGCAACGTCGCGTTCACATCCGTCGGCCCATCATGGCCCGACGTCGTCAGCGCAAACACATACGAGCCCTTTTCCAGCTCCCACCCATTCTTCCGATTCAATGTCTTCAGGAACCGATCCACGTCGACCGTAAACTGCACCGCCCGCTCCTCGCCCGCGTCGAGGTACACGCGCTGGAACGCAACCATCTGGCGCAGCGGCTGCACAACCTGTGACACACGACGGAGCAGGTACACCTGCGGCACGTCGCTCCCCGCGCGTCGCCCGTATTCTTCACCGTCACGCAGAACGTGATGGTGTCCTTCGTCGTGAAGTGCGCAGGGTTCGCATTGGTCGACTTTACCTGGAAATGAGAGCGATTGAAAGTGGTATACGAGAGCCCGTAGCCGAAGGAATAGGACGGATAGGACGGGATGTCGAGATACTGCACTTGGTGCGCGGCTTGTTTGTAGTTGTAGAAGGCGGGGAGCGTCTCGCTGGAGTAGGGAATCGAGAGCGGGATCCGGCCTCCGGGGTTGAAGAGGCCGAAGAGCGTCTGTGCAATGGCTTGTCCGCCCCGCTGGCCAGGGAAGTACTGTGGGCACAGCTGAGATGGAGTACAAAAGTGGAAGGGTTATCAGACACGTACGACATAGAGCACGGCAGCGGCTTTGGCATAGTATTCAGGGATTGCGAAGGGTCTCCCACCGTGCAGAATAATAACCACAGGCTTGCCGAGCTCGAACATCGCATCCAGAAGCGCGGCTATACACGTGTGCCCGTCAGAAATATGCGGGCTACGGCTGAAAAACGGCGCTCACTCTGGTTAGGCGACAATCCCATCGTCGCCCTATCACCACTTTCCCCATCCGAGTTCCACGCTGCCCCACCAGCAAACAAAATGACATCCGCATCCTGCGCCGCCGACTTCGCCAGCCCAACGGGGTCCTCCCGATCCACCAAATTCCAGAACAACTGCACCTGCGCATTCAAGCTGTCCACATTCTCAAACTTCTGCGCCGTATTCCACACCTGGAACTCAATCCGCACGGTATGGTTCGCGCCCTTCGTGAAGTTGAACGGCGCTGCGCCGGGCGGAGGCGCCGTCGCGTTGACCTGTGCGAATGTCAGTGGTAGGATGTTGCCCTGGATCGTCGGGCTGCCCGTNGAGTCCGAGTACGGCGTGTATACCAGCTCCTTCCCATCCACAAGCAGCCGCCCCGTCGAGTTCGCGCCAATGGCGATGCCGAGCCACCCCTGCGCGTCCGACACGACGCTGAANCTGCCCTCCCACGTCGCCGAGAAGTTGTTCGACGCGAGCCCATTCGGTGGGTACAGCTCCCACTGCCGGTTTGGCGTCTCGACCTGCTCGAAGGCCTTCTGCGAGAAGTTCGTGTCGTGGTAGTACGTCGCGGTCAGCCCGCCCTGTGTGCCATTTCTCGACAAAAGCAGGTCGCGCGGGACGGGGTATTGCGCGTTGTAGAGCCAGCTATTCGCGCCCCAGCTCACGGACAGGTCGACGTCCGAGGCATTCGCAGCGAGGTACTCCTCGATACCCTGTCGGATGGTGTACGCGCGGTCGATCGGCGCGGCTCCCCACAGGCCGGAGTAGTCGCCAA
The DNA here is from genome assembly GCA_004681135.1 of Hericium alpestre. Taxonomy (NCBI): domain Eukaryota; kingdom Fungi; phylum Basidiomycota; class Agaricomycetes; order Russulales; family Hericiaceae; genus Hericium; species Hericium alpestre. The sequence continues at coordinate 2,817 of SFCI01000503.1, read as the reverse complement.
AATTGTACGTGTCCGCGAACGGTCCGACGAGCGCGATCTTCTTGAGACCCTGTTCCTTCGGCTTCAGCGGGAGAGTGTTATTGCGGTTCTCGAGCAAGACGAACGTGTGCAGCGCAGCTTCGAGGGTAAGGGGGTCGTGCGTGGCCGTCAATGCAGACTCAGAGACGTCGTCCGGAATGTAGGGATTGCCGAACAAACCGAGATCCCATTTGACGTTGAGAACGCCCCGTGCGCGCTTACGCAGAGTATCAATGCTCACGGTGTTGTTCTTGATGAGATCTTCGATGGCACCTTGGTAGACGGGGAGAGGATAGTCGTAGTATTGGATACTACCACCGGCGTTGAGCCACTGAGCGATAGCGCTTGCTGGTGAGTCTGCGACAGCGTGGACGGTTTGCAAATTTTTGACAGCCCCATCGTCAGCAATATGGAAGCCATCGAATCCCCAGGAGTCCAGAGCGTCGTAGAGATCAGGATCTATGGCAGCTCGTCAGATATGCCTTCGCGCTTAAACGAGGGAAATGATAACGTACGAATGACAGCAGGAATTCCATCAATATCGTGATACGCCCTGGTTTCACGGACCGTGAATGATTCCATGAATGATCAACAGAAAGTTTAACATAAGTTACATCATAACTCCTCGAGCACCACCAAGTTCGACGACAGCCTTGAAAGGCACGAGCATTTCGGATTGAATCTGACGCCAACCAAAGCCAGTATACGGGGCAGCGTTGAGACCCCCTTGAGGACTGCCGTGCCCCGCAAAGTGCTGTAAGGCATACATGATTGAGGGTCACACAGGGGGAAGACGGGCTCGTCATACCTTCATGATCGGGACCACAGCATCAGGCTCAGACCATGAGCCGTTCTTTGAGAGACCCGATGCGTAAGCCACGCCCATATGGGTCGTCAGAACAAAGTCTTCGCCGCTGAGAATAATGAGTCAGATATTAGATCCAATACAGCATTGAGTACTTACAGTCCTTCTTGCACACGACCCCATCGCGTATCCTTTCCCAAGTCTAAAACGGGAGAATAGCAAGCGTGGATGCCGATGGACGTAGCCTCCTCTCCAATAGCCCTTCCGACGCGGTACGTCAGGTCTGGGTCGAAAGTCGCAGACAGCGCGACGGGGACAGGGAAAAGCGACTGCTGAAAAGACCCAACACCATGCAGGCACTCCGCCATCTGAAGCAATGGAATTGGAAGACGCGACTTTTGCAGGTTGAGCTTCTGGAGGTCGTTATACTGGGACTTGTTCGTGGGGTACCAGTCATGCACGACGCCGACGCCGGATTTGCCTGCATACTGATCGTACAGCTCGTTGCGCGAATCTGGTCCGATGACGTTGTCAGCAAAGGTGAGATGTAACTGGCGCACGAGCTCGTCGACATTCATCTTGTCGAGAAGCGCGTCGACAAACGCGTCGCGGTCGGCGCGAGGCGCGACGACGCTGTATGTAGACGCCGTTGGACATGACTCTGTAGCGCAAGTCTCCAGCGCTAAAGAGAAGAGCGAGCATAGCGCGACGAAGCCGACCACCATCATCTTCTGGAAATGGGCGTACGGCGCATTCGTGAGGTCTTGCACTGCCGTATATGAGGCATTCGTGAGCGAGGTGCATGGTAGGCACAGACCATGTGCAACTGGGTAAACGTGACATCAGATCAGAAGCTAGCTAAGATGCGAAGCTACGATGAGGGTAATCCAACCGCGTCCAAAACGGAGGGAAATGAGAAGCGACAATTATGACCGCCGCGCGTGACTCAGGACTGAGGATTGTATAGCACAGCGATCCGGGAAAGTAGCCTCATGGTCTAGTTGTGATCTAGCGAAAGATTTAGATGCACCAGAAGAACATACCGAAGCGGTCCGCGACATCCCGTATGGCAGCTGATACCATTGGGGCTTGGTTAGTTTCAACCCACTGAGCACACAGGAGATGCATTGAATTCTGAAGTGATTCAAGTTCGAGAAGTACAGGGAGTATTGTCAACCTGCGATGACAACTCGTCAAGGTGTGCTCTAAGACCAGCGGGATCGACTTACGAGTCACGACCCGTGGATGTTTGCAATTGGACGCGTAGAGACTTTGCAAATAATATCGCAAATTGTAATTCTCTGATATGATCGAGTCGTAGCGGTCATCTGAAGGTCTGTCGTTGGCCTGGTGAGACCCTTGAACGAAGAATGAGGTGAGGACAAGAATATATGGACGACCGTAGGGTCACCGTACACGGCCGGCGGTGCGACTGCTCTGAGCCTATCACTACGTCATCGCACTGTTTAGTTACTTGATGGTGCCTGTCAACTTCGCAGCACAGGAGAAGGAAGGAAGTAGTGCTTCCAATACTGAGGAACACAGCGGAGAGCGTGCAGGGGAGCAGCCACACAGACTTAGGCTACACTAATAATCATTTCAACTTGAGCTACTCAACATATATTGAACATGGGTTAAAAGTCCGATGTGAAGATAAAACAGACAACCTCATGGCCACACAATTCCTCACTGGACCGTTATTGCCATCTCCACCACGCGATCCACCGCCAGCTCGTTCCGATAGCCCGAAATCGTATCCGGAAGCGAGTCCCACCAGTCGCTCTCGTCGTCCGGCGTGCGCGTCCGCATCGCCTTCAGCAGCTCCCAGTACTCGGGATACCACCCGCCGCGCTCCCAGTCGACGATGCCCGTGAGCGTGATGTGCGAGTTGGGCCCCTCGCACACAGCGAGCACGTTGTGCGCGCGCAGGTCTCCGTGTGTGAGTGCAATACGGTGCGTGTCGCGCAGGAGGCTGCGCACCCAGCGCTGGTAGC
>SFCI01000502.1:0-20164 GCA_004681135.1 Hericium alpestre | reverse complement strand
GGCCGTGCAGGACCATCTTGCAACGGGCGACGCGACGACGTCGGATGCGCTCATGCATGCGTTCATCGAGGCGGCGGAGCCGACGTGGCGCTTGGTCCGGCGCTGGCTGCAGGACGGGATGCCCATTCTCAATCAGGTGGAGAGGCAGAGGAGGGCGCCGCTTGGCGTCCTTGACGATGAGTTCTTTGTCGAGGACAACGAGCTGACTATCCTGGATCCGGACTTCTGGACGGACGGCTACGCGCTGCGGGACGGGTCCGATGAGGTCAACGGATCGAAGTGCGTGCCGATGTTCCTCGGGCACATCGCACCATTCATCCTTGGCGCCGGCAAGAGCATCGGTCTGCTGCGTGCCTTGGGGATCACCATCGCAGTCGAGGACGAGGCGGATTCGCAGGCCCACTGCCTCACTTTCTCCGACCTGGTGACGGAGCTGTCCTCCGATGGCCGCATCCGCATATTCTCCGTGGACGACCTCTCCCGCCTGGTGTACGACAGCCTGTTGCCCCGGTGCCAGATCGTGCAGAGCCAGCTCGCGCAGGTCGTCATCGAGGACTGCCAGCTGTGGACGCACCTCGCGGCCATCGAAGACGTGTACCTGATGCGGCGAGGCGACGTCATGTCGCGCATTTGCGACGCGATTTTTGCGAAGGTGCGTTTGCCATGCCGTGTTTTTGAGAACGGCCGTTCACGACCGGACAGGCGGACAGCGGCCAGAGCTGGGGCGACTTCCATTTTCTCAACAGCGTCTTCCGCGACGTCATGGCATCGGGTCCGGACGCGTGTGTCGACCCGCCCTCGTCCGCTTGTCGTACCGTGGCGGGCGGGACGCGTTGGCTAATCAGAGCGTGCGAGCCTTCGAGGGGCTCTCGGTCGAGTACGCGGCGCCTTTCCCGTTGACGTACATTTTTGGGCCGCGGGCGACGCAGGTGTACTCTTCCATCTTCGTGTTTCTGCTCCAGATCAGACGGGCGAAGAGTGTACTGGAGCGGATTCTTGTCCGGGGGCCCGCGAAGGGCGCGCGTGCTGGGAATGATTTGAAGATGCTGTATGCCTTGCGAAGCAGGCTGTCGTGGTTTATGACGTGAGTGTCTTGCTGCCGTCGTCATCTCGATGTTAATCTGAGCCCCGTCAGCGCGCTGCTGGACTTCATCACGACCTACGTCAGTTACCAGAGCTTAATTACTTGACCATCGAGTGCTCAGCTGAATGTCCGTATAGGTCATACACACTCAGCTTCTGAAATTTCATAAAGCTCTCAAGGATGCTAAATCCCTTGATGAAATCATCGAATTGCATCAAGACCAGTGAGTTCCCCCGATCTCAGTCCTCGCTCTTGCTGACCAGCGATCCAAGCCTCAACACGCTCGAAGACCGATGCCTCCTCCAGTCAAATGTGAGTCTCCTCCCATCCTCCCGCTGTCCATACTCAATCAGCCCAACAGACATCATCCCTGCGCCGCGCGGTTGTGTCCATCCTGGACATGGCGCTCTACTTTAACAATTGCTTCGTGGCGTTCGCAGGCGACACCACGCTGGACATCTCCCGTCACTCGCTCACCGGCCTGAAGAAGCACCGCAGCCGGCGCCTGCAGCGCCAGCGCCGCAATGCCATCGGCTTCGTGCAGTCCCTGCGCGAGCGCGATTCCGACAGCTCGGACAGCGACTCTGACGCAGACCTCGAGGGGGATGCGCCGGCTGTCATTGACGTGCTCACCGTGTCCCAGGCGTCGTTCGAGGAGGAGGGGTTCGGGCGGATCGATAAGATGTCGGAGGAGCTGGATGGGTTGGTGCGGTTTGTGAGGCGGGCGGTGGAGGGTTTGGCGGGCGGGGCGTCTGAGGCTGCGTCGGCCTTTGGGATCTTTGCGTTTACTTTGGAGGACTGGGATAAATGATACCAATACCACTCATTGCTTAGGACTGTTGTAGGCATCGGTGCAACCCTTGCTTGCTCAGGGAATATTTACAGTCCTGCGTTAGGCGAAGATGCTGTAGACATGGCAGTTGGTGGCCCAAAGCATCCACGACTATAGACAGAGGCTGCCGGGGATGTCGTGGAGCACGCATCGTTCAGCCATATTGGTAGCGAGCGTTAGGTTCTCGATGCATCACGGTTGTGTACGTTTGTGCATTGTTGTCATGGACTCTTGTGACTTCGGCTTGAGGCCGGACGAAGATCTGCACCCTGGCTGAAGTAAGTTAGCGTGAGTGCTTGCTGTCATCACCATGTATTATAGATCCCACGCAGTACATCTTGTCACAGGGAAACGGAGGTGTGTATCATTAAAGTAGCGATTAAATATGTCTAACATAGCATGCATAAAGCAAGATCCTGAGATGCCAGCGCGATGTACCTATTCTTTGAAGGGATACTCAAACTTGGGCTGGTCCTTACGCCTCCATAGCTTGCGCCTAATTGAAATATCAGAACCTCGACGCAAAAATAGAACGTGCAAACCCACTTCTTCTTCGTTGCCAAGTGCTCCGCAAAGACCTCGACGCAGTACTTCGACTTAAATTCACGGATGAAGCGGGGGTCCCAGAGCTCGCTGGCGACGCCCAGGTCCTTGCAGCAACGCATCAGCGCATTGCTCTTGCAGGCCTCCGTCGCGGTCGGGATGCCCGTTGGGTCGAAGTACTCCTGCTCTCCACGAGCGATGCCCACGAGGCTAGGACGTAGACACGCATGAGGAGATACATTTGATAGGAGTAAAAAGGGCATACCGTCCGAGACAGACCAGAGCATACTCCCTGCTCACGACCTTCGGCCCTATATGCGTCTGGCTCCTGGGCGCAAGCCCCCATCCCCCCGGCCCAAACGCGCGGTTGAGCACGCGGCGGTACTTGATCTCAGGCAAGTATATCATCCCATCTGCCTCCTTTCAACAATCGCCACCGCACGAGCAAGCACCAAAACGCACCTGGTTTCATCTCCACGTCGAGCGGATCTATAGGCGCAAGCAGGACGTCCGCGACCTCCTTCGGGAACGGCTCGACCGACAGCCCGTGGTAGCTGCGCGACCAGTCCGGTGCGCCGTCATGGTCGAGCGCGACGTCGAGTAATGTATCGGACGAGCACGACTACTTCGGGTTGGGCTCCCCCGCGGCAAACGAGGAGCGGTTCCGGAGCCTGACGGATTTAAAGTGGGGCGAGTTTGAGCAGATGGGGTTCGGCGGGATCGACACGGACGAGAAGAAGCTGCAGTTCGATCTCAACGAGAGTGCGCGACTGGTGCGACCCCTGCTTCTCTGTATATCATCGTGGACTGAATGCGGAGGCCTGGCACGAAGCAGGCCCGTTCACAGAAGCGCGCGACGCTCACCTGGACCGATTTCTCGACGAGCGGGTTCTCGCGCTCGGATGCGCCGCTGAACGCGACGCTGCAGTTCAGTGCGCCCGTCGCGAACACAATCTCGGCGTGGTCTGCGCACCAGGTCGAGATTGCACGCAAGCTCAAGAAGATGGAGACGCCGTTTGGCTGGGGTGCGGTTGTTGCGGTAGGTCCCCTCTTAACGGCGAGCGCGATGCCCATCTAGCTCAGGTAAGGCTCGGCTGGGTCTGCGCGAACCCGAGCTCGACGAGAGCTGCTTCTCGCATGTAGATATATTAGTATACTCCCTGTACAGTAGAATTGAAATGAATAAAATTGCTTCTCTGCTCACCTGTAGAGATCCGGAACTGATACCTGCAGCTTGAATGAGTTGAAGCTTGGACATGAAGAATTGAAGTGAAAGCGCGAAATGAAGTGCCGCCGACTTGAATTATCGAAACGACTTCGCCGCGACGCGCGCTGGGCCGCATCATCGCCGTGAAAGTGAACCCCGACTCTCACGACGACATCCACCCGCGCCCTACATCGACCGCGAATAACAAGCGTCAGTCATCATCTCTTCTATAAAGTATGGAGCAGACGTACTGACGCGATCGTTTATGTAGATGTTTCTGCAATCTCCGCATCACGAAGCAGACTCCCGAGTACCGCGCTCGGCGTCCGTCCATGCAATACAACCGTGCGCCGTCGCACATGTGCGTCTTGTGTCGGCATCAGACGTTCTGAGGTGTGAACAGCCGGATTGATCCCTAGCAGGATTTTTGACGCAGACCCTGGCTGCTCTCGAGGCGGCCCCGTCTCGCTTCTCACAGGCAACCGGCAATGGGCACACAGTCAGCAACTCAGCAAGGCGGCGGCGGTCTCGTCGCCCCTGGTGATACCATGCAGACATGCAGACGGACGGGACCTCGAGCTGCGTTGTTGTGAACTGCCGCCGCCGCCGGTCCCATCATCTCGACGCTCCGACACTCTGCTTCGCAGTCCAGGACCTGCACGGCGACTTTGTCGCTGGTGCGCTCAATCTCGTTAGTCTCAACATCGCCGCCCATGCATACATGCGACGTCGACTCCTGTCTCGAGGTCGAGCGCCGTTCACGCGATCGCGGCATCGCGGGCTCGCTATTGAGCTCGGTCGATGACCTCGTCTCGAGACGGGCGCCCCGCTTCCGCGCTTCACATTATTTCAGGCAGCACGTCTCGTCCCGACGAGCGCTCGGCAGCCACGCGGGAATCGACAGCGTCGGCGCGCAATGATCGTCTTGTGAAAATTGCGACAACGCCGCTCCAGACGTCGGCGCACGTCGTCCTCGGCGATCAACGCGCGATAGGAGACATCGAGCCCGACCCGATCCCGATACCGCCGCTCTCAACGACACGCCGACGTTGCTTGGACGCCGCTACCCCGATTCTGGGACGTGCAAGGCGACGCCATTCCAGCATGGGTCGAGGCGTTGCCAATGCGACTGTGGCATCTCACATCGGCCGCGTTACACGACGGCTACCTCGCGATCCCTGCGCAATGCCGTATTGTCGCTCGGGCAAAGGCCCCACTATTTTCGCAAGTCACACATTCTCAGGCAGCATTGCGCCTGCCACGCGTCTCGCGTCCGATGTAGTCACGGCGGGCGCGCTCCCCAAACCTCGCCAGACTGCCCAGCTCCAGCAGAGCGCGGTCACACGCCGCCGTCTTGTGCGCACGGTATGGCATCATCGACGACACCAGGAACACCAGGACGAGCGCTCCCGCCCGTCACAATGCCCATCGACGAGCTCGCTGTCGCCACGCCATCCATCCTGCGCGCAAGATCTCACGTTCACGCACAGCATGTGGTTCCCCGCCCCGTACGCTTCGGCCGAAATCTAACCAAGACACGGCTGAGCGAGAATCTCAGTCCCTCAGCCACACCCGCGGGATCGGCACCGCAGATTCCTTGGGTCCAATCGACGCCGCCTCATGCGGACCATGAAGAGACCGATGCGTCGGTGATCGCACACCACGCCCTCACGACGTCGGTCAAAGCCCGGCATGCCGCCTTCAAAGCCCCGCTATTCGCGATCCCGGACCTCTGCTCGGCGCTCTGCAGCATTTGCAGAACGTTCGGGGGAGGGCGAGCGAGACACGACGCGCGACGCGGGGCGCGACGGCCTGGGGCTGTGGATGGGCGTGCCGGGCGCAGGTGTACCGGGCGCAGGTGTCACGGGGAAGCGCTCACGCGTCGGATCGATCAGCGTAAAGTACACGCCGAGCCCGTTCGCGCGCACCGCGAGGCGCTGGATGGAGGGGCGGAANTCGGCGAGGTCTGCAGGTGAGAAGCGGGAATAGGAGAAGTCGCGCTTGAGCAGGCGCCCCGACATGCCAAGGCCCGCGAGGCCCGCTTCGGCGCGTTCGCTGCGGCATTGATGGCAGCAGGGGAGAAGTCCGGGGAGGAGGTCGGTATTTTGAGAACAGCGCGGTGCTGCTCGAGGCAGTTATTGAGATGGCCGAGAATGGCGCGTAGTTGCATGGTGTACCTATACGAGACGGTTTGGGGGAAGACAAGTACAGATAATGCAATTGAGACGGCAGTTTGGAAGGCTATAGGGAGGACGACTGCTCGTCCCACGCGATAATTCGCGTACGGGAATAGCACCGCAGTGGTCAGGGAGATGTCTGGCAACTGTTTTCAGCGATGGTGTTGTAAAGCATGCTGGACGATACGCACCCAAACCTATACATCCTAGCACCGAAGCGAACAGAAACGGCCCAGGCCCTTGCCTTGCCTTGATAAACAAGAAAAAGGCACTCCCTATAAAAATGAAGACGGCTATGATGGCAGAGGGCTAAAGCGTAGTCAGTGACTGCAGATTTCTGGCGAGTTGCGAGTCATACCCCTGCTTCCACATAATGGCCCGCAAATATATCATTGGGATGGGCATTCGTTATGATTTGGCTGCGGGTGAACGTGGCCAGCTTGATCCCTAAACACCCCCATCTAAGCTCTGGATGAATATATGGACAATTTTCATTACAACACAGTGCTTACGCCCATGCCAGAGAAACAAATAACAGTACAGTGAGCGATTGCTCTGCGTTGGCCACAAAGGGCCCAGATGGAGGAACAAGGACCGACGCTGCAGGAATGTTCAGAAACAAACAAACTTGACCTTAATGTCATGCTCACCGATCAGAGTCAAGAAGCCCGCCTAGTCGCGTAGTTGTTTAGATGTCTCTCGCGATGGAGAGCAGATGACGTACCTGACCCATGGTACGCAACGAAGGCATGATTATCATAAGCAACAGGCAGATCCATGCTGACAACGCGCTCCGAATGGCAGGCTTGAGCTTGGACCAGGTAAAATTGGCAGGGATCCAGGTGAGGTCGATAGGAAGTCGCGATAACAGGGGCTTGCGTGGGGCGCGCTCATGATCATCGTCTTTCTTCTTCTGCTTCTCATCCTGCTCTGACTCTTCACTCTGCGTCTCGATTTTAAGACGTGGTCTCGGCGGACTTTCGGCGGGTTCCTCCTCGGCCGCCTCGTCGCCGATACGGGGGTCGTATGCAGCCTTGCCGGGAGGCGTCGACATGTCGCCTGCGCGGGACTACTGTCCCTAAAAGGTGGTGGTGGTCAGTGGTCAAGTTATACTTATCTGTCCTAACCGGAGATTATGAGGACGAAGGCACCGCTACATCGAATCCGTCAGCCGATATAGTAGCCGACAATGACTGGAACGCGCGGGATTCAATGCCTTCCGTGGATCTATTTATAGTAATTTGTATGATGTAACCAGGCTGAGCACACACATGTTCACGTCAGGTGCCCTTCAAGCTCGTTATCGCGGTTTGCTCGATAATTGGGGTACAGGATTGTGGTGAAATAAGGAAAGCTGGCATAGGACTGGGTAGACGAGTGGATGAGAATAAGCGCTAAGGAGTCAACGCGCCGAAATAAGTCGAACAATCTGAAACAAACGCGTCTTGTCGGGGATCACGTGGCCCTGGTCCAACCGGAGAACGTCAGCCTGCAGGCCTCAAGAAATTATTCTCAGAAAATGAGGGGGCTACGAATAGAGCTCAAAGTACAAGACGTGGGCTTGCCAATTTTTAGTGGTAATTAATGAGTCAACTGGAAACGAGGCGGTCGCAAGTGAGCAGAGCGCTAGTAGTAGTACTAGTACAGCTGCGGTTGTAGCCTCAGCAGCGGAGGTCCCCGAACACTGCTTGCAGGCTCTGGTCCTCTTCGAAATTCATCTACAATCTCATTCACGACATGGACGAATCGCCGCCGCCACCACCAGCCGACGCTACGCCTCCGCCTGCACCTCCCAGCGGCCCATCAGGCTCGCCTACCGAATTCTTGAAAGGAGTCGTCGGAAAACGCGTGGTCGTGCGCCTCACTTCGGGAGTAGATTATCGCGGTACGTCGCGGTCCGTGCTCCATGCAAAGTTGTACACGAGGCTGACGTTCGGGCCAGGTGTGCTTTCATGTCTTGATGGGTACATGAACATCGCGCTGGAACAGACAGAGGAGTATGTGAATGGCAAAGTCACAAATCGATACGGCGACGCGTTCATCCGCGGAAATAATGGTATGTATTACCTCCTTTCGGGTCATCAGGCTTATTGATTTTTCTGCTGATAGTACTTTACATCTCGGCGGCCGAACCTCTATGAGATGAGAGGATCATCTTGTATCAACCTGACTCATTAAAACTTAGAACGCGTTGGCTCAGCCGATGGCCTACCACCAGCCCGCCTCAGGTATCTGTGTCTTTATCTAGTCAGCAAACGCCTCTACGTAGACGTCTAACGAGCAGTAACTTCAACCTCTATGACGTTACGCTGCCGGCAAGGTACGTCGATGGGATTGCGGCTGGAACAAAAAAAAAAATCTAGCCAAAAACGAGGACAATGTTCTAGCAAATACCAAAGGAGTCGCCCTGCAGCCTGATCTGATCGAATCTCCAGTCTGGACTACTTAAATGAAGTGCACTGTGACGCTGACCAGAATATCTTTGCAGATCCTTGATCTATGTCTGCCCCCTTCGTCATTCTTTCTCCGCACTGTCTCTCCTTCTCCATCGCCGTCTGTCCTCGTTATCGTTCGTCGCACACGATTTAGGCCATCTATGCATAAGTGCAAATACGGTCTGCGCGCCATTTCGTTCGCCATGGCAGCTTTGCAAGAGAGTAGCTAGCCATAGAAAGCGACGTCTTGACTTTGTAATTTGGTAAGGGTACTGCGCGAGACGCAGAAACAAATCTAATGGGCACCAGAAAGCACAACATATAGAAGTGGGTTTCATGACGACAGTCCTTTCTGTATTCTGATATGTAACCGGAACGTGGATGGTAATGTAACTGCATTGCATAGTCTCTCAACACATTGGTCTCCCCGTCGTACCAATACTCGCGGAATCCGAATACTGATATTTTGTATTCTCCGCACGCAGCCTTTGAATCTCGTCTATCTGATAAACATTCTCGCGTTTGAGAGCTTGCAACTGCATCATGACGTCGAAGTATTGTACGCCAAGATAATCTACTTGCGGTTTCATTTGCGCGATGATCTCCTGGAGACCTTGGATTGTGGTATGGTGTTCGTCGTTCTTGCGCTCTAACTCGTCCTTCGAGTCGCTTATTTGACCCTGCAGCTGTTGGATATATGCGATAACTGCAGCTACAGTAAGCGTCCTTCCTCCAGAAACGAGGGCGACTCAGCCTTGAGGTACCACCCGCAGGTCTGCCTTATCCTGATAGAGCTGCAGAGAGTCGGGAAGCAACGCGCTCAGCTCGGCCAAACTCTGGCTCTGCTTCGCACGTCGCTCGGCGGCCCTCAGACGATGCTTCACTTGCTTCTGCTCGTGATCAGGTCCTCGGTCGGGCTCTTGATTCTGGCGCGCACGTTTTCGTGGGTTTGTGCTGGACGATGGGTGCGGTGCGCTAGCGGCACGAACTGATGTCGTAGGAGTTATAGCTGGCTTAATATCCTCTGGATCTGGTTGTCTGACGATTCATTAGCCATCCTGCATATCTCGCCACATGCAATAAGACGTACGGAGAAGACGAGGAAGGGTGTGGCGAGCCATGCAGGCGTGAGCTAGAGGCCTGCGCATAGTGACGTGAGTGGTCCATGTTGGTGCGAAAATGTTTATCTGGATCGTCTCATCCTTTTATCACTCCTATCATCGACTAAACAGAGTATTCAGGGAGTGCAAAGGTACCCCTACGTAGCGAAGTCGGGCTGGACGATACATATTTTCACCGGAGAAGGAGAATCGTCAATTAAGGCAATTTCGCAGTACGCATTGATATAGGACTAAAGAGTGCAATGAGGCGAGGCTGTGATCCGGGAGTTTGATCATGGAAAGTAGCGGTGAGCTGAATCGGGAAACCTGAATACAGCGTACCTACATACTGAAAAAATCGACATGGCAGAAGATCACCTGTGCAATCAAGCACGCGGCAGGGAAATGCTTCTTCAAGTGAACTTCGTCCTGATCAACTATGTATGCACTAACGATTCTTCACCGCCGATATCGAAGCCTTCAGTGGGAGCGCCGTACTATGGCATTTGTTCTTTTTCAGGGCATACATGCTTTCGAACAAAGAAGCGCGCCAACGGAGTTCAGCAAACATGAGTTGTTATGTTTTATACCAAGTATGTCTTGTCTAAGGAATATCGACTGGTCGAGACTAGTCGGATGCTGCCTAACGAAGTCTGCACTGCGCGACGAAATCAGCGATTGCGGTGTATAAATGGGCGATGTCCATATCTGATTTCAGCGATGAATACACGATTAGACATTGTAAGCGATATATTCAGGGAGCAGAGGTAAGAGCGGAAGATAGAGTCCGTCAACTGGGAGAGAGACGGGAGAAACGGGAGTGAATGTCATGGGTGTGCCAGGTCCTGTAGAGGCTTCTGGGACTGCAGAGCGCACAACTTCCCATTGGTGCCCCTCCTTCGTCCAGTCTTCATAAGCACGCAGAAAACCTGTCCCAACCAGCATCCCAGAAACGTCGACGTCGACACCTGCGGAGTCTTGAATGCTCAGGGAGCGAAGGGACTTCAATGTTTGGACAAGGGGAGTTATCGAGCCAAAGACCTCCTCGTGATGGATGTAGTTCTCTATCAAGTCAAGATCCAGTATGCGCACGTCTTCCAGCCGAGTCGCGCGGCACACCTCGCCAGCAATGACAAGAAATAGAGGTACGGGATTGTCGGGCCATGAGAACTTGACCGAAAGCCCGTTATTGGTGCTGACTGCGGAGGAACTGGTGTCTGCATGCTCCGGTCTCACCCATGAAGACACACTGAATTGACAGGAATAATCGACATCGCCGATGCCATCATCGTCGTCCAGGATGTCTTCGTTCTTTGCGATGGATACAGAACCGGAGATGTCTGCATGATCCTTGGCAGTGATGCTGCTGCGTCCGATGAAGCTCTCCATAGTGTCCAACACTGCTAGAAATTCGTCATGACAACCATTGGTTATTGTGCATATCATGTCGAATGATGAAAGGCGTGGCGCAATGATATTGTCCATGAATGCAGAGCACTCAGGGTTCCTTCCCTGGAAGAGAAACCTTTCGAGGTGTGGCGTGTCGACAGGCTTTAACGAAAGGTAGATCACATGCCATTTCTCCACTTCCTCCAGAACAACGGATGGGTGGAAGTCGATGAAAAGTGTCGAAAGGCGCTTTAAATGTGGAAGCAGCTGAAAGATAGGCAGGATATGGTCCTTGGAAAGGTCGCGTAGCGAGAGGTCACTCAGATCAAGATGAGCACCCAATGGTAGAGTACATCCAGAAAGCGAGAGAGTTCCGAGTTGAGGACAGTTGGCACAGTCGAGGAATGCGGCTGGAAACGGGTATGGTGTCGAATTATGTGGGATGGGCGATGGATATAGATTATCATAGTCGTAGGAAAGCTCGAAACAATCGAGCAACGGGGCAGGAAGAGCTTGCCGGACAACGAGGGACAGCACTGTTGCTCTGTGCATAGTCTTGCGGATGATAGGGCCTTTGTATTCGGATTCTTCTTCAGACAGGTCACCGGGCAATATTTCCAGCGGGACGGCCTGCGATCGAGCCACGATTGCATTTGCCCACCGTTTTCCGAGTCTGAAATGAAGATTCCACCACAATGTCGGGTTGCGGAGCGCCACCAGTCGCCAATATCGACACACGTGCGTCACCATCATCCATCTGAGGTCTCCGTAATAGTCCGTATAGTCTTCTGAAGCCAGATATACGAAAACAGAGTAAAGAAGCTCCTCAGGCAGGCGAAAGACAGCAGGGAAGAGGATGCCGGGCGGCCGGATTGAAAGCGAGGCTTGACAGAGACTAGCGAGTTGGGCCTGCAACAACTTGCGAGCGTCTTCCAAATCTGTATCAACGCTAGATGAAATATGTGTCCAAGTTAACATCAGGATGAAAGACGATTGGGATGACATGCTTGCGAGCCACTGACCTGGAGATCGATGGGTTGTCCCGGTACTCGTACTGAGCGTCGGACATCGAATAAGAAGCCTGCAGCGTGGAAAATCAACTTACGGACAGCAAGAACGCGAAACGTTGCACTCACCGACATTAAACGTCGTCAAGCTCAGCCTGTGACGAGTACATTGTTGATGCGGGGAGAATCGATGTGCTTCAGAATGTTAGGCTTTAAGCGCAGTTACGTGCAGGTCCTGGAGATCGACGCAAATAAAAGATATGCTCACGAGCTATAAGTGAAGGAGTCACTGACCTTGCGTAGACCCGGATATGAGCAAACAATTGCTCCGCTCGAGCCTTTAGCGTCGTCGTAACCGGAAGGAACCAGTCTGGTCGTCGCCACCGTCAAGTAGTCTCCCAGAGGCAGAGTAGACGAGACTCAACACTTCGTACCTCAGGATCGTCTGTCTGACCCGTCAAGGTGACCGTGTTGAAGTCATGAACAATTACCATATCTGGACTTTTACATCCTGCGTTCTGTTAGGACTTGCAATGATCTCGTCGATTCCATCACAAGAATAATAGACACAGCCGACAAAAGAATAAGTTAAGGATATCTGGGGTATAAATATAGTATCAAATCACGCGGTCATAAAATGCCCCGCCTCTGGATATCGGATCCGATGCTGCATCTCCAGGATGAGATTGTTCCGCTCCATCTCCCTCTCCTGCAGCTCCGTGACGCTCGCCCTCAACATCTGCCTCTCCTGCTCAAGATATGCATTCCGCTGCTGCAGATTTTGAATTGCGACCAGGCTCGCCTCCTCGCGGCTCTTCAGCTCCTCCACCTCCTCGCGTAGCTTCTGGATGCACGTGATTGCTGCAACGACATCCAAGTCAGTACACACACGCGGGCACACGGAAGCAGGTACACACCCCGCGGAACGATGCGCATGTCCGTCTTGTCCTGGAAGAGCTGGAGGTTGGGCGGCAGCATCGACTCGAGCATCGCGAGGATGGCGGCGATGAGGAAGGTCTTGTCGCGAGCTCGGAGACGAGAATCATGAGGAACGCCTGCACGAACGCGGAGAACGCGGTCTCAGGCTCGGGTGCTGCGGGCGTGGTGCCATTTTGGGTGGACATGCGGGTGGCGGCAGTGGGTTAAAGAAGGTGGTTGGCTGGCGTGCTCGACGCTGATGGGTGGCCTCTATGAGGTAGCCCGAGGGATCTACACAGTGCGGTGGAACTTGGCACCTGGCACTGCCTCCCTGGCTTGAAAAATCAAACGGGGCGAGAGAACGGTCCCTAAAGGTATGCTGGGCAGGAGTAAGCACAGCTACGAATGGAAAAGAAGGCTTTGATACACGAACAGGACGGGGATATCTGTACCGGAGTATGGTGGTCGAGTTGTCGAGTTGCCGCAGCACAACCACCGACACGTCGCGCGTTCCACGTGATCCATGATTTTACTTCCGTCCTGTCTTCGAAGTTCCAGGTTCGCGTCACTGTCTGATCCTTCAGTTTCTGCGCTAACTTGCTCGCTCGACAGATTCTATCAATAAATGGCCTTCTATATGCACCATGCCACTCTATACGAATTGTTACAGCAGTGCGTTTGTCTCTGCCATCCAAGCCTTCGTCGCGTTCGTGCACCCGTTCCGGTGGGCGCCTGCCTCACCCTTGCTTCCCCATGTGAACTCCCTTTGCAGTTCCACGAACTCACGTATGGGCATCATGAGGTGCGTTTCCGACTTCCGCCTTCACTTCGGAAGTGCTCTTGCCGCCGGCTCCACCTAAAAGTACAGGCTGCCGAGCACCACCACGGTCGAGTCAACCTTCGCGTTCGCTGACCGTGCTCTACAGGTCTTTCATAGGCGAATGCTTATTTTGGCACGATCTATTCTCGATAGCCTAACGCTAGGTAAGCCGAACATTCTGCTTCGCGCTATTTAAGCCTAGTGCATGCTATAGATAACCAGCCTAACATCTAATCCTGGCACACATTTCTCGGAGACTTCCGTCAGCGAATCCGTTTCCCTCCGCCTCAGACAGAAGGGCCCAGCAAGTCCTGCAACTTCCACGATTTTATCCTTCGGGATCGTCATTCACGCTATTCGTAGCGTGTAGGACGGAGCTGGAGCGCTTCTCAGCATGCGATATCTTCCGACATTCTATTTACGTCCTACTACCTCCGTCAAGCTGCGTCGAAAATAGGTGCGTAGCTCTTTCTGTGCTGTCTTTCAAAGGTCAACATTGATCTCTTCGCGACATATCGGGAACGAACATTCCTTCCGGGCATGTGCCTTCCTATAGTCTGACTGCAGCTCAGTCCAGCGACGGTATCTCTCCACTGCCCGTTGATCCTGTCGCCCCAGCTTGGACGAGCCCCACCGATAGGCCTGTCGACACTTCATTTATCCCCATTGTAGGCGCGGATTCCGATCCGCCTACTAGCGCTGCGGTACAGGCAGCCGCTCATCAAAGGGTCAATCCACTCGCTCCTGAACAAGGCTCGAACAACTTCAGCTCACCAGCCGTTGTCCGCAGCCTGCAATACGGCCATTCGAGGCCTCGCGGTACGATGCAGATACCGCGTCCCCGTTGAGAGGACACCAAGGGATCCCGAACCTGCTAGTCAGGTTGGAGGTCTGGGCATGCGATAGGTGTGATTTCGTTACGAGGTTGGTCTTATTGTGCTGGACCACGTCTTCCGATTCTCGTTTCATTGCTGAGAAGAGACGGAGATCCGTGTACATTTGGTCATAGTTAGCGTATAGGCGCGACTTCGTTCGGATAGTTCAGCTTGCACAGGTCGACCCTCATTGTTCTAAATGATTTCAATCAGTTCTCCAGTATATTCAGGCAATGTCTACACATCATTTTTTTTTAATTCGGAAGCCTGTATGTATGCTGCCGATCTGTACAATAAAAAAGGAGAGGATGGTGAAAAAATTTGCCCTCTAACCGACTTGAACGATTGACCTCATCATGTGGATTACGTAATCATCGATTTGATGATACTAGTGATGCGCTCTACCGCTGAGCTAAGAGGGCTATATGATTGGCACTGTACATATTATAAGAGCTCGGATCCGTGTGATACTATGCAGCTGGCATAGGAACACTCACACTGTCGAGACATTGCATTCGATACGAAGTTACTGCCGGTCAAGTCGACAAGTGTTGTCCCGTCCCCGGCGTCCCAGAGCCCATCGGCGACCTCAGCACGATGACGTCCCGGAACTCTGCGGAATGTTGGCCGCAATTGCCGAGGATGTATATAAGGCCTGCCTCGAGTCCTGTACACGCTGGTGCAGCCCGACTGCGTTCAACGCCACGACACTCGACGATCCCACCAAGTGAAGGATCGCCAGTGCTCGCAGCTGCACGTACTCGACTGTTACCGCCCGGTCATAGTAGGCTACAGTGATCAGGCTGAGGACAAGATACGGGAGTGCAGCCCGTGACTGCTAGACGGCTCATTCGTCCTGTCAGGAGGTGCGCATTCCATCTAGTGTCTACGTTCGGATATCTGACTCATGCAAGGATGCTTTTCAGTTGACACCTTGATTGGTGTTGGCTAGTGTCTGCCTTCGTAATGTGTCTCTCTTCCCTCCACTTGGTTGAGTGACGGTGAGTGACGGCCATAACTGGCTGGTGCCCGTCGACTCCGACGTCTACTGGTGGCCGCCATTGGCCATCTTATAGATGTTGCACGGTATGCTCTCCTAATCGTGTGGTCTTGATTGTTGCTTATCGTGCGTGGGTAGAGCTGAAGATCGATCAGACATGGAATTCCATGTTTCACAGGATCTGGTTCTCGGTGATTGACATCGTGTAAGTCTTTCTTTTCGAACCAGGTGCTTCGTTGTTCTTATGTTATACCTTTTGTGATAGTGACGACTGGATCCTGTGCTGTTCAAATAAATTACCCCAGGTCATCCCCGCTGCGCGATGTCCCAATCTGTCACACGGCCACCCCCGGTGTCGGTTCAAGCACCCTCCCCTGGCAGCCATCGGCCACCCCGTCCAGGGGGAGCAGAAATTTGCTGCGATGACGGCCCTCGATACGTCTTGCGTCGTCCGCTCGCTCCTCGATGAAGAGGTTCAAGCTATTGAAGGGACTCCGTCCGTGACTGCCTCGTGTGGCCCGACGTGGTTTTTAAGAGTGCACTGGTTCCCGTTATGGGTTCCAGTTGCGATTTGCAAATCAATTACCCCAGGTCATTTTCCCATTGCCATCTACTCTCTTCCGTACCTATGTACCAGGGCAGATCATGCGATAGGACACTACAGTTCATCCCTTTTTTTACGGTGCCATACTGTTGTCAAGCAACATAGTTAATGCGCTATAGCATGATTTGAGTACAGTCAAGGCTCGAAGCATCGGCATTCCATACTAGACTCTATGGACAACCCCCACGAAAGACAGCTGCCTGCATCGACGAGTTTTATATGACGGTATAGTACTGTGTCGGTCTAAATGTGGGCATGACTACTCCGAACTAAGGTGCGTACACGAGAATAGTACGTTCATCAACAGCAAAGATCATACACACAGCTACTCGTCCACTGAAGCTTCGGTTAGTATGAACCTATGTTCTAGCCGGACACGCTTCTGCAGATGCTCCTCAACTTCATGCTGAGCATCTCCCTCATCATCTTCATAAACTGCACCATCCTCGTCGCTTTCGTCACTACTAGCAATATCTTGGCCCCATCCTGCCTTACCCACCTTCATGTTCCTTTTAGGATTCCAAGTGATTCTTCTCGCCGCTCTTTCCTCTGCGCATGCTGCCTTGTACTCGTACTTCCACCGATCTCCCTCCGCGTCGACTTGAAGCTGGAACTGCTGGATGTGCGAGAAGAGGTCCTGCGCCCAGCACTCGGACCATTCTTTTGTTTTCTTTAAAGCTTCTGTAAGTACGGCCGCGGAGACGAGACGAGAAGACGGAATGCGGGTAAGCCTGGAGATCATTGTGTCGGACAGAATAAAGCAGACATTATGACCGTC
The DNA here is from genome assembly GCA_004681135.1 of Hericium alpestre. Taxonomy (NCBI): domain Eukaryota; kingdom Fungi; phylum Basidiomycota; class Agaricomycetes; order Russulales; family Hericiaceae; genus Hericium; species Hericium alpestre. The sequence continues at coordinate 3,395 of SFCI01000502.1, read as the reverse complement.
CTGAACCGCGGGGTCTCGAGATTCGAGTGATCGTCGCCAATCTCGAAGCATTTTCGACATGTGGGACCGTTGCCATTTGGGTCTGTACAGCTTTGGCTCCTGCGTTGGCCTCTTCGTAAATAGCAGGTGAGAAATCAAAGGCCCCGGTAAGTACGCCTGTAAATCGAAGACTGTCTCGGTCATCGCTGTAGGATGGTTGCGATCACGGCAGTGCGATCCCTCGAGTGCCGGGACTACATACAGGCGGATAGAGTCATCAGCTGCCGTCCATAATAACGCGGACGAGGGGCTAAACGTTACTTGTGGATGGACCGTCATCTGAATACTGTGTCAGGTATTCTCGGAAGCAGCCCGGAGATCTAGCATAGGTCTTTATGGAGTCCGCCGTCCGGTATTCCCTTAGGCTCGGAACCGCGGATGGTGTTGAGAGCCAGGGATCATACAAGCCAGGGTTCATACATCAGCAAGCAGAGGCCCTCAATTTCCGTGCGACGTGAAATGCGGCCGAAACGCTGCAGAAGTTCGTTGACAGATTCACAGAAACCATATTGGATCACGATCTGAAGGCCAGGTATGTCAAAGCCCTATAATAAAGCAGAAGCCCGTTATTTCGACGCAAATATGCTGTTAAATATTATCTCACCAGAGCAAAATCACTAGTGGCAAAGAGAATGCGGCAGTCTGAAGTCTCTGCCATAAACCTGTTGAAGGTTCGTTCGCAAAAGCCTTTCGACATTCCAGGGTGATAAAAGCGAACGAAGCCTCGCTTTCGCAGAGCATCTCGAATGGAAAGTGGAGCGAAGGCATACAAAGCATCATGCCCATTAGCAAGTGGGTAATGAGTGTCGTCGACGAATAGATCAAAAGTTTGGCCATCCCGAATGACTGTTGTTTCGCGACGGATGAGCATGCGAAGATTGCGAAAATCTTGATGATCGCCGAAGATCGGATGAGTAGCGTATGGCATCTTGTTAGATGGGGGTAGGGAGCAGAAAGCGGGGATGAGATGGGACAGACGCGTCGACGAGGCGAAGTAGATATAGTTGACAGGTGTCCATGAACGGACTAATGCACGACCCACTGACATCATCCTAGAGACTGCTTGTCAATCGAAAGATATGAAAGGAGTCGTGATAGTCGTGTCTCATTCGTAATCGAATAGAAATACGAGTGACAAGTCTGGAAAAACGCAGCAAGGCAAGGCAATGACAGGACAGAACACAGTAAAGTAAGGTATCACGCACAACGGGTAATCGCAACCAGCCACTCCAGAGTCCTCCCCTCTTACCGCCGCCCAAAACTCACCGCGCTCCTGTTCGCCTCCACCAACCGCTCCAGGCCACCTCCGACCATACCCTTCCCACCGGCAATGCCCATCCCTGCAGCATACATGCCCACATTGTTGTCCTTCTTCTTCGCCTCGCCATTTGCGAATGCAATAACGGGCATGCTCAGCCGCCGACGCCATCCGGCCTTCTTCTCGGGTGGGCGCAGCACGTTGCCCGCGGACGTGACAGGGACGGGCTCGGCAGTATAGCGCGCGACGGTGCATGCGGGGCAAGTGCACGAGGGCGGGTGCGGTTGTGGCGTTTGCGGCGATGACGGAGGCTCGGGAGGAAATCGTCGCAGCGCGGGCGATGCAAGCGGTTGCGCTTGCGGAAGACTGGTAGTGCTATATGAGTGCCGCGAGGCTAGCGAGGGCGGTTGCTCGAAGCGCGGCTGGGGACTCTGACTGAGGGGATACGGCTGCGCGTATGGACGAGGCTGCGTCGAGCGCGACGTGTCGCTGGAGTAACCGTCTCCGGCACGGCCTCGCAGGGTCTCGACGCGCTCCCGCTCGCGGGCGACGCAGCACGCGCCGCGCGCACGCGCGCGTTTGCGATTCGCGTCGCCTGCCTCGCGAGTGCGAAGGGAAGATGTGGCCCCGCGTGGGCGGCGCGGCGAGCACCTGCGGTGTGGAGCCGGGTTGGCCGTGGTTGGACTACGGAGATATCGATGTGGGCTTGGGCGACGGGTTTTTCCGGCATGGGTGTAGCTGGGTTGGAAGCGAGCGAGTCATCCAGGTGCACGTCGGCGTCGACGACCACTGAGGGTGCTGCGTCGGGCTTCTTGTCATCATTTGGGATGAGAAACCGGGCGAGGTCGAGGTCGAAGTCGTGTCCGCGCCCGATGGCTGCGTCATCAAGCGCGTACAAGTCGTTCGCGAGCCCCAGTAGAAGATGGAGAGCCGAATCTCGTCGGTTGTCGCGAGTGAGAGGGGATGCAAATTCAGGTGCACTGTGAGGAATGGCTTCGGCATTAGCCAACCCCAGACGTCGGGCCCGATGGTCATGGTGAGCGAAGGCCCGTCTACGGTTACGATGTCGGTAGAGGGCGGTCAGACATGTGGCATGGGGGTGTCGCAGACGTCTATCGATACAAAATGAGGTAGGAGTTGGATGGAGTGGACTGCAGAATGCTGTACAGCAATAGTACCGCAACTAATCGAGCTTGCGCTTTTCGGGCCAGGATGTCGGTAAGAGGATGTCTTGAAGGATCAGATATTGACGCTCATGTGTCCCTCACTGAGGTATGAAAGACTACCTTGAATGGCCGCGTTATGCCACAGCTGTATCAGCAGAGCGCCATGGTTTGTCGAGTCTCGATATCTGGACATCGAGAGCAATGGTCCAGGACGTCGAAGTGGAGGGTCAGACAGTGATCCATCGGTCATGGCGCAAAGATTGTCCTATTCCGCGTCTGGTAGTCGACTGTCCGACTCGTGGACAGTACTATATGTCAGATTAGCATTTTGATCCAGGCTCCCTAACAGCTTGACGAGGCATGTAGATAGCTGGCGAAATATGTGCCACAGGAATCTGGTCATGGCGGGAATTAAGTTAGAAGCATGGATGATATAGGGAGGAGACAAGATGGGACCGGGACCGGGAAGAACGCTGTGGTAGTTGCGGCTGCTACTAGGTGTCGAAGTGGTACGCCGACTTCCGATTCGTGGATGGCATGGACGAGCGGGACGCAGAGCAGTGAGAGCCCTGCAAGGAAGAGCAGTAAGCGTCGCATGATAATGACGCGCCCGTCGCATTCAGTGGCGAGCTCTTGAGCGATACGGATGGTCTACGGGAGTTGGGGGAGAACGGTCTACGACGTCAGACACGCGTCGACAGTGACACCACGCGCGCGCTGCCTAGTCTCCCTAATATGACATTATTTATCGTTGAAAAATCGAGCGCGAGCGAGGGGAAGTCGAACGCCGTAGAGCGACGCGGGAGTCGGTTCGCACCGGCATGGTTTTAGGTTTTAGTCGGTACATTTCTCACAGTCGTACGCTGTACTCGTTACTCGTTACTCTTTACTTTGATCTTAGTCTCACACCAAACTTTTATGTGATGTTGTCT
>SFCI01000501.1:0-20185 GCA_004681135.1 Hericium alpestre | reverse complement strand
GGGCGCGCGGTGGGTGAGGGCGAGGGTGCCGAGGGCGGCGAGGAGGATGCGTGGTGATACAACATAGGTTAGGATGAGGTAGGGGACGTAGACGAGGGCTGATACACGGAGGAGGAGGACAAAAGGGGTGGAGGGGGGAGGGGTTACAACAGGGAGGAGGGTGCGTATGGTAGATAGGTCAGTGATCGTGAGTTGGAGACTGGATTCTGTGACGGGCGGCGGGTCCTTGGGGGTCGACGCTGGTCTTCGCCGCCGATCGACGGCGAGGACGGCAAGCACGATGACGGGTGCCAAGTATCTGAGAACCTGTCATTACCGCATAATAAAGCCGCAGATCGTGCATTGCTCACCTGAAGCTAAAGTCAGCGAAGAGGCACACCGCCCACCAGCCGGCGACTAGGAGCCAGCTCTCCTCCCATGACGACCTCCAACTGACGATTTCAAAGCAGCGTCTCAGGCGAGCTACTGATGGCGCAAGGCCGACGAGCAAAGTAGTCAAAGGCGACGGTACGGTGTTCACGAACTCGAGGAGCGTCGGCACGCGAGCGAGGATTTCGACATTGGAGGTGACGGGTGGAGCAGGCTGCTCGGGAGAGAGTGGCTGGATAAGCGGCTGCGTCGCTGATCTCCTGTGAAAGCCGGCCATGACTGTTACTTTGGACAGGTTCCGAGCATACCAGCTGTGGGCTTTATGGTCGTAAGTTGGTCGTCAGAGCAAGAATGTTAAAGCGTCAGCGCCGAGCGGATGTGGGCAAGCAATCACGGGCCTCCTCGTCATGCCGCGCCAATTGGTCTCGCTCTCCTCATGACCATCACGTCCGCGCCGCGGCCGTGACAGCCACAGGCGAGTCGTCTTCATTTTCGTATCGACTCGTAAATGTCGGAATGTGTCTAACTGTGCAGATCAGAGCATATGTGGTAGCAGACGGACGTAAAAACCGACCTTAAATTCCGCGATGCTCAAAGCATCCAGCTCGATGTCATCAACGGCGGAGCACCTGCGCTTGCTCACCCTCTTCAGTGTCCTCAGCCGTATATGCATCATCGGACTGGTCTGGCTTACGTCCAAATTCCCCCAGTTCGACTCTTCTGCTCAAACGCTGCTAGATGAAACTGCATACCCGTTCACGTCGACTCTGCTACGCTGGGATGCGTTCCACTTCGCGCAGATCGCACAGGAGGGGTACGTCTATGAGTACCAATGGGCGTTCTTTCCTGGTACACCAGCCATCATGAACGTTCTTGCGCGGCTGGTGAAGTTCGTGACCGGCTCAACGATTCCTGTGGGCTGGGTAGACGTTCTCCGCGCTGGTGGAATAGCTGCCCTGCTCTGTGACAGCACGCATACACTCTATCATCTCTCGCTGCACCATCTTGGATCTCCATCTTTGGCCTTCTTGGCGGCTTTGCTATCGCTGCTGCCTAGTAGTCCTGCTACATTACGTTTTGCAGGGTACACGGAGCCGTTCTTCACATATCTCTCTTACAAAGGTAGGTCGCTATCTTCTCGCTTCGGCCTTGTTCTGATGCTTGCACTGCATCGAAGGAATGTTATGTTGTGCACAGAAAAAGTGGTTTCGTGTTTCGTGTTATTTCGCATTGGCAAGCACATTCCGCTCCAATGGAATCCTCCTAGCGGGGTTCATATTGTGGGGGCTCATCGTCAAGCCATTCTTGCAAGGTCGCAAAGTACGTCTTTCTATATCACCCACCCTTGACTGGATCTCTATTCACGCACCGTCCCATCTCTAGCCACGGCCCCTTCATGTGGTATATGCTATCGTACTCACGGCACTGATTTTCGCGCCATTTATCATTTACCAATACGCCGCATACCGCACATTCTGCATGCCCGATACCCCCGATACCCCCACTCGACCCTGGTGCTCCGATGCAATCCCTTCCATCTACACCTTCGTGCAATCCCACTATTGGAACGTCGGCTTTTTGCGATATTGGACGCTCTCCCAACTGCCCAACATCCTCCTCGCATCGCCCGTCCTCGCGCTGCTTTTCGCATTCTCCCTCGTACATCTATACCACGCAGTCCCGCGCCTGCTACGCTTTTCCGCAGTAAAACGAAAGCCGTATCCATTCTACAACGAGAGCATCACGCCACACGCCATGCACGCGCTCGTCATGTCCTGCGCCTACCTCTTTGCTTCACACACCCAGATCGTGCTGCGCCAGGCCGCGGCGATGCCGCTCGTGTACTGGGCCGCGGCGTGGCTCGTCGTGGAGAAGCCGCGCTGGGGCAAAGTTTGGGTTGTGTGGAGCGTCGTCTGGGGCGCGATATCAGTGGTCCTGTGGACGGCATTCTTGCCGCCTGCGTAATGTTCTGGCTCTGTGCGTGAGTGTAGCCCTACATATCTCGTGGCTTATCGAATTGTGTTGATCCTGTGTTGGCGGTTAGGCTCGTATATTCCATCATGATCATGGCTCTATCCTGCTGCTTGCGTCTGCGCAACGGTGCGAGTCCCGTGGGCGGGTCCGGTCCCGCGGGCGACGTCTCTCGATCATAATCCTCGGCCGTCTCTCACAAAAAGTCAGATCTGCTGAGGATCTGCCGACTTCCCATGCGATGTATGCACATGGCCGCTGTTCCTGACGTGTTATTGCTTTCGTGTGAGCTAGAAGGTTAGTTGTGGATTACTTGTTGGTAGGACAGCAACGAGACATTCGGGCCGAGTATGTGTCATTCATCAAGAATCTATCGTTTTGGAGGTTCTTGGGAGGTTAAGTTGGATAAGGTGGTAAGATCGACATGTTGCTAGTATCGTATCAACTTCCATGAATTGGGCACGATGTGGCTTCACTCTCATATTGTGACCCATTCTTGGCTATGTCTGCGACACACCTGGGCGGGCACTCCGGTGTATCAACATCTCCACGTCGCTCTCGCAGTCGCTACTGCGCGCACTGCGGGGTTCGGCGTCGGNGTCGCTCCTGATCGATCAGTACCGAGATCGGCGACTACATGGTGCTGCGCTATTCTATGTCCGATTCACCGACGCAATCCTTTGCAGCCTTTGCATTGTGGAAGGTCCGGCGACGATATCAAAAATGTGACCCAGGACTTGGCGAGTCGGGATGCCCAATTGCTGTCTTCCGATATGGACGCTCTTGTGCTACGCAAAGGTCAACGCGATCGTTCTTAAGTATTCAGTGTCGACTGGCCGCTCAGATATTGTTACATTCCCTCCACACTTATGTTCGTCATGGCCGCCTTGTCGCCGCAGATTGTGACCTATAGCGCTCTCTTCATTCTTGGTGTTCTGCTTGTCAAGCAGCTTATAACAACGCGCGCCCGCCGCGGTGCGCCCCTTCCTCCAGGTCCGAAGGGGTGACCTATCATAGGGAACGTTCTGGACATGCCCCAGGGCAAAAAGTGGGTTGACTTTGCGCGCTGGAGCGAGAGATGGGGTAGGTTGCATGATCTTGCTTATATCAATGCTCACTCTAACGAAAAGGTCGCAGGCGACCTCATCTACATGAACCTGTTCGGCCAGCCCGCGATCATTGTGAACGACGTCGACATAGCTATCGCCATGCTCGACAAGAAGAGCTCCATATACTCCGATCGCCCCGTGCTGGTTGTCGGCGGCCAGGTCGTCGGCTTTGAGAATGGGGTCGCACTCGAGCGCTACAGGGACCGCTGGCGCGAGAAGCGGCGCATGATGCATCGTCATATAAGCACCCGCTCGAGCATGGAGAAGTTCTATGGCGCGGAGGAGCTGGAGACTCATCGGCTCCTGCGGCGCATCCTCGAGCGCCCGCAGCCCGAACTGCTCCCGAAGCATATTCGTCTGTGAGAGGCCCCGTTCGTTCGACATGTCGACATCCTGATTATGCTTGTGATCGTGACAGGACTGCTGGTGCTATTATCCTGATGATATCCCATGGCTACGCTGTGAAGGAGAAGGATGATTACTATTACTTTGTCCAGCATGCCGATCGGGTGCTGACCATTTTCACGGAGGCACTTACTCCTGGACGATTCCTAGCCGATACATTGCCCATCTGTACGTGTGATCTCCCTGCTCGCAATTTCATCCCGCCTCACCGTTGGCGTTGACAGTGCGCTTTGTACCGGAATGGTTTCCTGGAGCGGCATGGAAGCGCGCGGCAAGTAAGTGGAGGAAGACGGTGTTGCCTGGAGTCGATCTGGCACACGAGTATGTAAAGCAACAGATGGTGAGTAACTCACCGAGCGTAGCAAGCCGGCTCGGAGGTTGTTGATATGTGGATCTCTACAGCAAGCTGGGACTGCGTTCCGTCCTTCACTTCGATGCATCTTGAACAGGGAAATTTATCCGAAGACAAGGAACATATGCTCAAGTGGGTTGCGCACTCGATCATGGCCGGTGAGCACTACTTTCGAGAGGAAGCGTTGATGTTCTGATTGCTGGTGTTGACCGGGACCAGGCGGCGCCGACACTGTGAGCTTAGGTATAGCCTCTTCTGATTAGCTGTACTGAGAATGTCTATGATCCCAGACTGTATGCGCATCTTACACGTTCTTCCTACGGATGTAATGCTGCATGACGCATCAGCGTCGAATAGCAATATGGATTCAAAAAAAAAAACACGTTCTTCCTGGCTATGGTCCTGTACCCAGAGGTCCAGGAGAAGGCACAGAAAGAGCTGGATGCTGTCGTCGGGAATGATCGGCTCCCAACGATAAACGATCGCTCGCGGCTCCCGTACATTGATGCCACCGTGAAAGAAGTATTACGTTGGAACACGGTGGCACCTATAGGTCAGTCCACACTAGTTATTAGGAGATGTGTGTTGACTGAGATTTCGCGGCAGGTGTCTCGCACGGACTTGTGGAAGATGACATCCAGGACGGCTATTTTATTCCGAAGGGATCGTTTATCATCCCCAATATATGGTACCTCTGATAATCTCGCATATCGATACGCTTTTATACTGACATCTCTGTGCAGGAAATTTCTGCATGATGAACAGACTTACAAGGACCCGTTTGAATTCAGACCAGAGCGTTTCGTAGCTTCGGGAAAGCAGGGACCCGAGAAAGATCCACGCTCGGCTGCCTTCGGTTTTGGTCGGAGGTAAGTCAGGCACTGCGCATTCGTTCCGGCCGCACTGACTGCTACGTTTCCGCAGGGTTTGTCCTGGTAAGCTCATATCCTGGGGAGTGCTCATGAGAACCTCGCTTGTGACTGACCGACGTGTTCATCCTACAGGCTTGCTATTCGCCGACTCGTCCTTGTTCCTAACCTGTGCCATGGTTCTATCCATGTTCAACATCTCGAAGGCGACCGAGAACGGCGTGCCGATTACGCCTAAACAAGAATATGTCGACGGCCTTATTAGGTAGGCTCGGCCATTTGTTATAGTCTCGCATGGACTGACGCTAGATTGCCAGTCATCCAAAGCCGTTCAATTGCTCCATCAAACCGCGATCTGACCAAGCGGTGGCGATCATCAAATCGATCGACTTCGTGGAGGAGTGAGTTTGTGGTGAAGCATCCGTACTTCATCTGCGTGCTCTTTGTTGCGACTTCAGATGTTTTTGGTTTTATAGCTATTAATTATGGTATGAAATGTCCAGAATTTTGGCAGATCTAGATGTATACGGGTGTTGGTCGTTGCATCAAGAGCCTATGGCGTTCAGTTCCACTATCCCCCACTTCGCGCAACCACAATGGTGCGTATGCGCCTTGCTTGTACACCACCATACACAGCTGATTTCATTTCCTCGCTCCCGCTGCTCTGCTTATAATTAGCACTGGGGGTGGTGATCGGGCTTTGAAATTTAGTTTTTCCGGATACGCCCCGACCACGAGTTAGCTCATTTTTTGTTGTGATCCTGGGTGCGCAAGCCAACTCTTCACTGCGCAGCCTTTGTGGTGTCGGCTGGTGCATGCTATGTTTCGCCGAATGGATCCTTGTGGAGTCGACCAGCTTCATGGGAAGCCGGCCGGCCTCAGATGCCATTAATCCATTGTGCCGGTATGTTTCTTAGCAGAATCGACTCACAATAAGTAGGGTTCAAGGTAGGCAACCTTGCTGGTCTACGAGGCGTTACGGGCGCGCGGTCAAGCAGAAAGAGGCGTCAAAACATCGAATTACGCAAACTTATGCATTTATCGAAAGTCTTCATTTCTGAGCGCTGATGCAGATGGTAAGCACGCGCTGCGCTATCTTATTAACAGCATATGTTCTCCACTCTGACGCCCGTCAATACTGGTCATGGGGCGGCCAACATCATAATGACGCTGCTGCGGGCTTTGATCCGCACCCGTGCCATCGTCTCTTATAATAATGGTCGACACCCATTGGCAACTTTAGCGTTCTGTCTGAGTTCCCTTCCGCTCACTATGACTACATCGTCGTTGGCTCAGACTGCGACTTATGGCGCTCTTTTTCTTGTCGGTGTTCTGCTCGCCAAGCGGGCTGTATCGTTCAGTCGCCGGGCGTCTTTTCCTCCCGGTCCGAAGGGTTGGCCTATCATAGGGAACGTTTTGGACATGCCTCAAGGGAAATCATGAGTTGAGTTCGCTCGATGGGGCGAGAAATGGGGTGGATTTCATTTCCTTGCATGGACTGGTGCTGGTTCTAACGAAAAGGCTACAGGAGGACTCATATACTTGAATCTCCTCGGCCAATCTGCGATCGTTCTTAATGACGCGGATACCGCCACCGCCCTTCTTGACAAGAAGAGCTTGAAATATTCCGATCGCCCCGTATTGCCGGTCGCGGGCGAAATTGTGGGTATTATTGATGGTCTTGGGCTCCAGAGTTATGGCAGCGACCCCTGGCGCGAGGGCAGGCGCATGATGCATCATCTCATGGGCAGCCGTTCAAGCATCGAGAAGTTTTATGGTGCGGAGGAGCTTGAAACCCACCGTCTTGTGCGGCGCATCTTGGAGCACCCGGAGCCTGAGAACCTACCTAAGCATATTCGTCTGTGAGTGTTTCCTCAATCTAGCGCATGGCTATCCTGTAAAGGAGAAGGACGACTATTTCGTCTACCTGGCTGACCGGACGTTGTCCATTTTTGCTGAGGCTACAATTCCGGGACGATTCTTGGCCCACACTTTCCCTTTACGTATGTGTGAACCCAAATTTCCATTTCCATTGTACAAATTCTATTGAACTCCGTCATGCGCAGTGAAATATGTGCCAGATTGGTTTCCTGGCACGGGATGGAAGCGTACAGCGAAGGGCTGGCGCTCCATTATACAGCAAGTGGTTGATCTGCCCTATGAATTTGTTAAGCAACAGATGGTACGTAGCTCTTCGGTAGTATGAATAATTCGAAGATCCACAACACGTCAACCTTGGCAGCAAGCTGGCACTGCTATTCCGTCTTTCACCTCGATGCATCTTGAACAAGGAAACCTGTCCGCTGAGAAAGAGCATGCACTGAAGTGGACTGCCCACTCAATCATGGGAGGTAAGTACTAATGCTCAAATAAAGTTGATGTGCTGAGCAGCGACGTATCACGCAACCAGGCGGTGCCGATACTGTGAGTTTGAGCATGCCCTTTCGGACCTGTCAGCATTGTTCTAAAAACCATGGTTCCAGACTGTATGCGCAAAGTACTCTTTCTTCCTGGCCATGGTTCTGTATCCGGAGGTCCAAAAGAAGGCACAGGAAGAACTGGACGCTGTCGTCGGAAACGACCGGCTCCCGATGATAAACGATCGTTCGCAGCTTCCATACATCGATGCAATCGTGAAAGAAGTATTGCGCTGGAGTCCGGTTGCACCTTTAGGTCCGTCTCTGAGCAAATCTTGATTGGCGAATGCTGACCGGAACTCTGTCCACTCGAATGGCAGGTATCCCACACAGAGCTACAGAAGACGACATTCACGACGGTTACTTCATCCCAAAAGGGTCGATTATCTTCCCCAATATATGGTACGCAGCTCGCTGCGTTGCTTGGTCGCGCACGCTTCTGACGTGTATGCAGGAAATTCCTCAACGACGAACAGACGTACAAGAACCCCTTCGAGTTCAGACCAGAGCGCTTTCTAGCTTCTGAGAAACAGGAACCTGAGAGAGACTCACGCGACTTTGCCTTTGGTTTCGGTCGGAGGTCAGTTGCGGCTTCTATATTCAGTTTGCAGCAACTGATCATTTCTTGACAGGACCTGTCCTGGTGAATTCAGCGTCTAGCCAATGTCCTTCGCTGATCGGTCACTGACGTGTTCACCTCGCAGGTCTGCTTCTAGCTGATACATCCCTGTTTATAAGCTGCGCTATGATTCTGTCGGCGTTCAATATTGAGAAAGCAGTTGAGAACGGTGTTCCCATCACACCGAAGGCAGAGTTCGTCGATGAGATTGTCAAGTAAGCCCAATTGTCCTTGCAATCTCGCATATGCTGACCCCACGATGCTAGCCATCCGAAGATGTTCAATTGCTCCATCAAACCGCGATCTGTACAAGCGATTTCGATCATTAAGTCTGTTGACTTCGTGGAGCCATGAGCATGCCGTGGAGAGCGTTCTATTGCATCGACTCGGCAGAATTTCGGTCTGACTTTATCTTCGCATGTCAATATTTGTACTTGATCTCAGCAGGTACATACTACTCGAGTATGTATATGGCAGTTGTAATTGATATCCAATTGAAGGACCTTTAATACTCATATAGCCGGTGTCATTCTCATCCTCTTGCGGCGCATGGCATTGTCAAGATACGAGAGTGACCATTTGAACGTCTGCGATCCCAGATCTCCATTTGATACGGCCACAAGAGCGTACGGTATGACATGGAAAAAGATGTGAAGGTGTTCCTTGTATTAATGGTAAGTTCGATCCGATGACGAGGTCGTTTCCGGCTTGCGACCAGAGCCTCACCCGATCAACGACTTTTGGCGATCACCGAGTTCTTCTTACTACTTGGATGGCACGGTGATGATGCACCGCGTGAAGTTTGAGAGCTGCAAAACGAAGAATCAGACCTGCCAAAGCATGAACACAAGGGAGACGATGCCGACAAAGCACCATAGAAGCGTTGCGGGTGGTTGATCCGTATGGTGTTCAGGTCGTTCACCACGACGTTGTGCCACTCCAATTCACTCTGAATGAGGGCCATGACCTTCTCTTCACACTGGGCGAAACGCTTGTAGAAAGGAATCAAGTCAATTTATGGAACGCCATTGAAGTTGAAGTACGCACGGATGATCTGGCTGCCCTTGAGAACCTGAGCATATCCGAAATCAGTCTCGGTCGACGGTCGTGAAACCCTCCAACAACACCTTCCATGAAGCGAGGACCTCGTCGCCGACATCTTCGATGCTCAAAGTACTGGTACTACAAAGTCAGCTGGCGAGAAAGTAGTATGGACGTAGGAATGAGCGTACGTAACCAGACGATTTCCAGGGTAACCGTGCAAAGCAGGGATCGCAGCTGGGGTCAGCTGGAATATCTTGACTGAATTCCCAAACATTTGAAGATGCTCATCCAAGCAATATGTGGCAGTCATGCGCATCCTAATACTAGACAGGTCGGCGAAGGACAGTGTAAAGGCAGGCACTGATAGACATGCTCCAGGTTCCGTCAAGGGCTTCGCTGGTTATGATGGGAATAAAGTCCCAACAATTTCTGAAAGATGACCCTTGGTACGCGGAGGAGCGTTGAACTGAGAGAGCAGCGCGAGCTTGAGAAGCGTAGCGGGGTAGTCCTTAGAGCAGAGAATTGGCCTCGTATACGTTGTATGAACCCGTACATGGGCTGATCTTTTCTCTTTCCCGCTCTTCCACAGTGTCATTGATTCTTCTCTGTACCTCCTGCGACGCGAGCTCCGTCAACATCACCAAACGCCCGGAGGCCGGCGTGTGCAGTCGCATGAATTGGTCGACCATGATACCATCGGTGGCCGTTCTGAATCTGGCCGAATGCTGTCCTCTGTCCCAATGATCATATTCTTTATAACTTTGAGCGAGATGCCCGTCCAAGCTCGAAGTTCGGTGTCTGTCACATCCAGTGGATCAAGTTGGTCGAGATAGACGTCGCAGCAAGCCATCCCTTTGCGTGGACACTTGGTGCGTGTTCAGAGGAAGGAATAAGAAGCATTCTGATCGGACAGAAATCAAGAAACTCCCTCATCATAGCAGTGCCTTGCAGGGTCCCTACAGGCTGTGCATAGTTTGCCTAGTACAACATGGAGTCAAAAACGCCATATGTTGTGATGATAGATCAAACAGGACTTACTGGTATCCTTCTTGAAATATCGTCCCGAGCTGCTTGAGAGCGCTGCACACTAGCACTGCTATACTATCCCGAGAAATAAGGATGGCTCATGAAAAGAACATCGGACCGAGTTGGTTTGATACGTAAATATGTGGATATTAGTAGTCTGACATGCTAATTGCAGGTCTTCTCTGCGCCTGAGAAAAGCTACGGTTTCCTTACCGAGGGAAGTTCACAATTGTGCTCTTGCAACCCCCCATTAACGCGACGCCTGCCCATGGAAAACCTCATGCCACTTCTACAGTACACAGAGGAATGGGAGAGCATGTGCGTTGGCCCTCAGTAAGCCGCTGGCAGTCGTGAGAGTCAAGATACTATCTATCGATCTATCAATTGATGTCCAGTGACAGCTCTCCTCGGAACTCCTGCCAAACCGACGCTGTCAACTGCCAGGAGCAGTGGCACCGAACATTGTATGTTCTGAAACTACCCCACCATGACCACGAATCCATCCCATATCCTTATTGCGCGCAACTCCAGGGGCAGACACAACCCATCGGCATCGCTTAGCTCTCCCATCGAGACCCATGCAGCCGCAGCCGGGATCTTCAGGTCGTCAGGCTCGCCACCATGGTTCCTGGAGGGCTGCGATACGGACGACCTCGTCTCAGAACTGAGTATCGACGAGTCCGAGACACCTATCGACGTCGATGTCGCGTTCACAAAGCGCGCCGAGTTCCCAGGTACTGTTAAGATAGTGGTGGAGAGTACGACGTTCTGGTGCGTGTCGTGGTGCACATGCACGGTTGGACACGGTCGACTACATTGATTGGATTTTATCTCATAGGGCCCATAAGGAGATCCTCTACTTTGCTTCTCCGTTCTTCCAGGCTGCGTTGAGCGGCGATTGGGCGGAGACAGGCCGACCAGCATCCATGTCCTCCGTTATCACCATCGCCCAACCACCTGTCATCCCAGGCGACAAACACTACTCTGAAGCTCGTACTGCGATGACATTTGCACCTATGGACCCAGATGTTGATCCCGAGGAACTAGATATCGATTTGCAATCCGAAGCTGGTGATACGGAAAGCGCGGAGGCAGCGGCCTCAAGCAAGGTCGAAGATAGACAAGTGGCCGAGAAGGCGACATCTCCGCCGGTCGTTGGTGCACCAATCGTGCCCACGAAGTCTACCCAGACTTTGGCGACAATGAAAGAGGAAGGGAAAGAAAGCGCGAGGAAGGAGAGCCTGGAGAAACTACAAGGCGGCTCCAAGGATTGTGATGACTCCAAAGCAGACAATTTAAGTCGCTCCACTAGTACCAAAGGCAAAGCAAGGGAGACAAATCGTGTCCGACTGTCTTGGCAAAAGAGCGTCAACGAAACTGCAAGCAAGCGACGACGGCTCGATCGTGTGACCCAGTCGGACGCCGTCATCGTATTGAAGGAAGAGAAGGTAGCTCCCGATGATTTCTTCCTCATGTGTGAATGTGGCTCATTTTATTTTAGGCCAGCATATTCCACGATTTCCTGCACTTCGTCTATCCTGGGTATGTCATCATCACGATGCCGCCCTATCTTTCTAGTCAACGAGAATAACAGAATGGACTGTACCATAACGTGGAACAACGTCGAGGGCCTCATGAACATAGGACATAAACTTTGCGTGCCCTCACTCCAGCGCAAATGCTTGAACTTCCTGCTCACGCACGCGGCGGGTCGTCCTATCAAGGCCATGCGCATCGCCGAGCTTTTCGAAGAGGAAGAGCTGTATCGCGAGAGCTCGCGATTCGTGTTGGACAATCCAGGTGGTTGGCCTGAGCAGGAACTCAGCACGCTCAGCAGTGAGACCCTGCTCAAGCTGGAGAAACGGTATCTACCTAATTCTAGTATATGTCTTTCCTGTGATGCTTATGAATACGCCAATAGTCGTACGTGGTTCCTTGAACGCGTCCTCAAGCTCGGTCTGGTCCAAATCGCGAAGGAATACGAATGCGTTCGTATATTCTCTTCTGTCATTTCCGGCACCAGCCCACCAACCGTCCCGTAACCAGTGCTTATCATGTTCTGACTCTGCAAATTGCGCGCGGCTCCTCGAGGAGAAATGGCGCCAGGCATACCAAGCAGTATTCCGCTTCGGCCCGTGCCAGCCCTCCATGGTCTTCCGGTACCTGCGCACCCTCGAGGGCATCAGCCCGCCGCTCGCGCTCTCGCATCTGAGCTGCCAGACGACAGCCAAGGCTTTCATTGCCACTCGTACGTCATGAGGGTTGCAGGATCTTCACCAGTCGCTCATCCGTTGGTCAGTGTTCGACCGAATGTTTTCACTCGGCGTGCGTGGAAGTGGCACCGACACCGCTCCTCTCGGTGCACGCGTCGCTGCTGTAGCGGGCGTCACCTCTGCTATTGGCCCTCGGCGGCACTTCCTGTATTGCTCGCTCAAACCAGAGAATCCGGCACCGAGAAGCTTGCGTGTTCGCGAGGCTCCTTAACTAGAAGCGGAGAGCGGTTCCGGTCATGATGGATAGTTCATGGGTTAAAGTAATCAGATTCTTTATTTCCTCACCATTATTCCCCATACTCTCATACGTTTCTGGACACTTGTATTCACTTGATTCTGTACTGTTATGTTGATCTCCATACCTCCCCACCTGTTCTTTCTTGTCGCTCCGAAATTCTTATTAGAAGACGACACATCTATCGGGTATTCCATTCTCTGTAATAATCCAATGCAATAAGATACATCCACAGTGATAGATGACCGTTCGGGAGATGAGGAGCGAGACCGACCTAGGGACTACGTTCCCAGGGCCTCAACAGATTCAGAGGGGAATAAAACAGATTGTATGGGTAGATGGCGGCTTCACAGATAGATGTGGTGGGAGACGAGAAAAGAGATACATAAGAGAAAACCAAAGAAAGGAAGGGATAGATGGATAGATGGGAATAACGCAGCAAGCCCAAGTATTCCACTCGAAGAAAAATGAAATAAAGTGCACGAACGAAAGGATGGACAGACTGTAACCAGAAATCAGGATAAGTAACCAAAACGAAAGTCTGGAAGGGAGTGTGGTCCGTGAGGATGCGGGATAGAAACACAATGAGACGTGCGTGTGAAAGGAACGCAGACAATACAATAAGGATAAAGACGAGCTCAGATTTGATTGGGGAGCGAGGGGAAGATGTTGGGGGCGTTCTGGATGAGCCATTCTACAGAGAGGGCCTTGCCAGCCATATCGCTGAACTCAGCAGCAGGATCCCGGGAACGCATGAGTGTCGGTCCAAAAACAACACCAAGGTTGCGAGCCGTCATCAGGTTCGTCGGATTCAGTTGGTGCACCCTGCATGAATGATGTCAGGAACCAATTGCCACGATTGAAGGATCACGGTGACTCACCGATGGAGATGGAGCATAACCATGCGGAGAGTATAGTAATGTTCAGTCGGTAGCTGCTTTACGAGATTCGCATATTGAACGCTCTTGTATGCTGGGTCCCGAATCGTGGATGCGTTCATAAACTCGTCATGCAAAGCGAACGTCAGTAGAGGGTTTGGTAGCGATCGGAAGTAAGTCTTGAGCACGGAAGTGACGCTGCATATGTCGTTGAAGCGATCATTGTCCCGAAGGTCGAACGAAGAATAATCTCCGCGTTCGAACAACTGCGTGATCAATTTGGACTGCGAGGACCCGCCGGTCTTGCGATAAATGCCTTCGTACTCCATAGCTGCCGGAAAGAGTTAGTTTCATATCACATGATGGGACTCAAGATGACGGACCAGACGCCTCAACGGCTTCGATACACTTCTCCACGAGTACTGGCACCATGCGATCACCGCCTCTGCAGTCCGCCCTGACTTGTTCAACTAGGTCGCGACCGAACATCGATGCTAATGCCCCAACATGAGAAGAAGCATCTCGAGAAGCAATGTAGGGACGTACGCAAAAGGGGCATCTGTTGGCGAGCGTCTTCTGGCGCTTGCGGTGAACAAATAGTTTGCACATGGGCAACGCAGCGGAAATGCACTGATATGTTGCAGGCTGTAACGATCAGACTCAATCAGCACCAGCGACATGGACAAAGTGTGATAACCGCGTACCTGTGCACTTTGACGACGAACCCCATAGTTTGTCTCCGCAATGATCGCAACGCGTGAATCGCAAGATGTTCAGCTGCTGGAAGATATGTTTCGGGCCAGCCTTGGCCTCGCCACTCTCGGCCATAGCTGCAGCTGCAGCCGCAGCGGTGGCCTCCTTCTGTGCCCGCCACCTGAACTTTCCACGTAACGTCGCCGGCGACTCGTTCAAGCTAGGATCCGGCTTCTGAACCTTGATAAATTTGGACTCTGCGCTGTCGTCGGTACCCACGGAGGATGTTGTCGCCATGGTGTTTGACGGCGGCAGGCCGGACTGGGACGGCCGTGATTTGTCCAACGAGGCGCTTCTCTTCTCTTCACCGTTCGACGGGATGGCGGCCTCGGTTCGTCGGGCATAAAGCGCATTCAGCTGAGCCAGTTCTTCATTGCGCGCATTGAGCATTGTGGTCTCTTCCAGGAAGACATCCCTCGCTTCTTTGAGTTCCGCGATCTCTCGGAGAAGTGCTTCTCGCTCCTCCGTCAATGGGACCAGTTCACGTTTATAATGGTTCTTCAACTTATCAAGGCGCGTCGTCATAGACCGGCCAAGGGAAGTAGTCTTCTCGTTGTCTGTAAGGCTTGACAAACTGCGAAGCGTCAGGTCATGCGGCCGCATCGACACGATATATGCTTACCTCTTGGACGAGGCTAGCTCCTCCACCTCGGCCATCGTCACATCCCGTTCCACCTTCAAGACCGAAACGTGCCGTTCTAGACCTTCGAGACTGTCGCTGAGCTCTTGCGACAATTGTTTCTGCAACTCATCCTTCCGACCCTCGCCCGACATGGCCGTGATGCGGGCCGCCTGCCCCGCAAGAAGCACACGTAGGCGCGTGACTTCCGCCTCCGCGTCGCGTCGTGCATTGAGCTCGCGATCGTACTCACCTTGCGCGACGGTGAGCCCGTCCATGTACTGTTGACTTGCCCTCTGTATACAAAACGTGAGCCGCATTGCGCAAGGAACAAAAGAGCACAATGGCGCCCGACCTTCATGCCGTCCAGCTTGCCGTTCATCTCGGCGTTCTCCACCTTGCGCGACTCGACCACCATGAGGATAGCCTGAATGAACTCTTTGTCGAGGTTGACATGCATCGCGCCACGCTTCGACGCCTCGTGGAGCGCCTCCTGCAGCCGCCGCGTGACCAAGTCCGACGCGTCGAACTTGAGCGGCGCGCGACGCTCGATCCCGGCGCAGTCACCATGATCCGGGCATTGGCCTCGTACGAAACCGATGCGTCGGGGTTCATAGACGCGGAGGAGTCGAATCTGTCACGCCGAGGGATCGACGAAGGCGATGGACCCCGGTCTCCATGCCCGAGATCAGGGGACGTCCGATCCTCTGACGTTGGGAAAGCTCGAGGATGAGATTGTACATCGCTGCTGCTGATATTGTTCGAGCGCGACATGGATCCCGTAGTGTCAGACATCTCTGACGAAGTGCGTTCGAACAACGGTCGGGATGGTGCAGATGCCGGTCGATTCTCGCCAGAAGCCTCCGCAGGTTTGCTGCTGTGGTCAATAGAAGCCGAGACTGTGGCCATAGAAGTGACAGAGGTGGCATCGGAGAGGTCCATTGATTCGGACGACATAGTGAATGTTGTCACGCTTGTCGGGGTTGGTGTCGTTTTCCAATTCTCCTCATCGGCCGCAGCGGTGGGCGGAGGCGTCTTGGGCAGCTCCTCACGCTTTGGCGAGTTCTTCTGCTTTTCTGACGACTGTGCAAGCTGTTCCAGCATCTTCATATCCAAACGCCCGTTGACTGATTGCAGGAGATCTGAAAAGTCGCCCGAATTCATGGAGAAGCGAATCGGTGGGAGCGCGGGTGCGATGAACGTCGAGCGCGACACGCGCTGCACAGGCGACGACTCCTCTGAGTATTCCGAAGGTGCGGCGCTCTCTGTGCGCGAAATCTCCATCGATTCATCCGGCGAGAGATCGGACAGCTGTAGCTGGTCGGGACGGGCGCGTGGTTTCGGGTCCTTTGGAGGCGGCACAGGCGGGCCATCCTCACTGCTGTCGGACCGGGAGNGCTTAGCCTTGGCACCATCCCCTTCGGCGTCCGTGTCCGTCCCACTCTCCACACCACGCGGCACGTCGACTCCGTGGGCAGGCGAAGCCTTGGGCGACCGTGTACCAAGTCCTCGTCGACACTTCTCGACATCAATGGTCAGCGCTGCCGTTGGGCCACGCCGATCGCCCGCAGGTATGAGCGGCCGTGCCGAACGATCATCGAAAGACCGCACGGATCGAACACCATTCGATGGAGCCAGAGATGAAAGAGTAGGTACGCGGTCTTGCGACCGGGATGCTTCTGCGGTATTGTTTGCCAAACTATGGGTCCGAGGCGGAACACGGTCGAGCATCGCGCTTGGGCGATTATTCAAGTGGGACTGTGGTGTATCTGCGCCCATGCGTCCGAGCGGTGATGGTTTGCTTTGCGGGGTAGACATGTTTGATGGCGCTTCGGACCTGGACGGGGCTCGGATGCTTGATTGGGACGATTTGCGCGAGAGGCTCCCTACGGGCGATTGCGTACCATTGCCATGAGACGACTCCTTAGAGCCGTTCATTAATGCAAAATTGGCGAGGTCAAGGGCGACACCGGGGTTGATGGAGTGGCGTTTATTTCGACCGTTAACTCCCTTGCTTGGAATACTCAGACCAGACACGCCTTCGCCGTTGACAGAAGAAGTGCTTTTCGACATCGAGTCGGGCGTTCTCACCCCGCTATCGAAGCTTCTGCGCCTTGACAATGATTGATCGCCCGCCTCTACGGGTGACAGGAGAGCTGGACTCCCTAATGCCCTGGGAGATAGCACGGGCTGGGCCAAGGGGGACTTGATCTTCTGCCCAAGTTCGTCGACACCATATCCCACGGCGGGCGAGGACGGGCGCGAAGATATTGACGGGGCGGGACGCCTTGCTTCTGGTGGAGGTTCAACGGTGACTGAGGGACGACGTGACATGGACGGCCCATTCTCAAGAGCCTGACTATCACCTGTAGAGCCTTGATATGCCCCCAGTTTAGATCCTTGATCCTGCCGTTCGTCACGGAGGGACTGCAACGATTGCCGTCTTGACGGAGGAGCGGGAGAAGAAGGGAGATAAGGCCCAGAGTCGGGTAACGTCGCAGCTCTGAAAGGAAGGGGTATACCAACGCTTCCTGGCGTCATAGTGGCCGTGGTATTTGTCTGGGCCGTGGTTGGAGTGCGACTGGATGGAGGGGTGCCCGCCTGCGACGAGGTCAATGATTATTCGTGGCGACATTCTCGAGAGCGATACTGACCCCGTTGTCTCGCAATTGCTCCTTCGCGAGTCGATCGCGCGACTTGGTTGAGCTGCTCCCACTTGCACTCCCACCGCCAGATTTCTCGCGTTCCCGCTGTTTCTGCGCATGGCGCCTACTTCGCGCGACGCGCTCGTGATGGCAGTTCATACAATAGATCCCATGGCTTGTCTTGGCAAACATGAGCTCGTCAATGCGATTGTGACAAGCTCTGCACTTGAAGCAATGTGCATGATAGCTGTCGTCGCCGGTCATAATAGCCTCATCAAGAATCGGCCCGTGGCAAACACTACAACTGTAGGAACAGTTGGAACAGACGGGTTGCCCGTCAGATAAGAGCAGAAGATTTGTGTCGGCGGTCACTTTGGTATGGCATTTGGCGCACTGAAAGCATTCGACGTGGAAGAAAGATTGTCTGTGGTGGCAGCAGTATAAGTTGACGAGTCATAGATTCAAGCGCTTGGATTGTCAGTAAGTCGTCTACAGAACATAAGGTGGCGACGCACCCAAAGGCAATAACGACACCACCGCTCTCGTTCATTACGGACTTCTGGCATCCTGGACAAATCTTATTCTCTGCAATATTTGCAGGATCCTGTGTTGTGGGGGAGACACCTTGGGCAGATGGAGACATTGGGGTATCGTTCATAGATATAGCATGACTTGGGGTCGGAAGGGTCGCCAACATTCGCACCGTAGGATGACCGCGGGGTATGGAAGCAACAACGGATGGATGATGGTATGGCCAAAAAGGAAGGAACGGATGGACGAATGCTCGGGTGCGAATTTGGTCCTCGCAGAGGACCTGACAAATGATATCAGATGTAGTGATGTGTTACGGATGACGTTCGGGAAGCCGCCGCTAGGTTGATGGGCTATAAGGGCAAAAGGGCGGGCGCTGGGGGCGGGGAAAGCGGCTGGCGGGAGAAGAGAAGGGGCGGGCGTCGAAGACGACGATGACGACGACGACGACGACGAGGCGATATGGGACGTGTCCCCAAGGTGATGATCTTGGTCTACGTTCCAAGACGCGACTGTGACGCGACTGTGACTCCACGATTGTCACGCGTCTCCCTCCTCGTATCATCGCCTCGTCCTCGTCTCCATCAGCAACGTTGCAACCCCTAGATCCCAAAATACTCAGCCCGAGTCTATCATAATCATCACTGCTAAAAACCTCACCCACGAGGCACCCTCGTTTCTGTCACTGTCAGCGATGTCTCCGAGCTCAGCTGACTTCCATGCAAACAGTGAAACAACGTGCGGTATTACATGACTCCGTAGACCCACGGCATCTTGAAGGAGACAAAAAGACCGTCTTTGAATGCTTTTGGTCAGTCGAGCAAATTTTATCCGCATTTGTCTTCGTTAGGACCGTGATCGTTTCCAGATGCCTGATGTCGTCCTCGAGCGATCTCCAGCTCGAAGGTGGTATCGGAGTTCTTGCAGAGTCGTCTGGAGTTTGTTGACAGTGCAATTCCCGCTGCAGGCGATGGATAAGTAGCATATTGACTGGTGAAGAAGGGCGAGGAACCACACAGGTCACAGGTGGATGACGCACGATACCCAAGAGGAGCAGGAACACATCGCGGCATGCTGCCCCAGCAGAGCTATGTTTGGCTCGTGGCTCGTTTCTTCTCTCGGGAATCAAGAACCGATGATCTTAGAACTAGAGGAGGAGTGTCACAAATAGCTGCGAGGAAGAGGCTGTGCCTCCTTTGCAGCTCTGTAGTTCTTGACCGTCCGAGGTGTATGGACATGAGGTGCGCTGCGAAGCCACTGCATTAATGGCACAACTGAGACGAGGTAATTCATGATCGGATCACTCACTAACAATTTTGTCTTTCCGGGCAATTGTCTGACCAGATTTGTCCCGTCTCGTGTCAACCGACCATGTTCATTGCCGCTGTACGTGCATGTTACGCCGCATGCTCAGTCGTCGAATTGCTCCGAGTGGACTACTATACCAGTCGATTGTGCGCCACATATCAGGCCCCAGGTCCTGGCGCGCTGTTACTTCGCGCATCTCCTACTAAGTACCATGAACACGCAAGCTGATTGTCATCGGCGACAGTGCTGATATACATAAATCTCACAGGCGGCGATTTTCATCAGCTGCTTGACGGTGCCTTTTACCGGGATTGGCTCAGATATGCTGAGAGGGTAGTGTCGAAATACGGGGCCGGTGTTTCAGTCTTGTTGGAAGGCTGTTCGAAGCAGGTATGATACTCTGTCACGCCATATACCAGCTGTCTGAAAGCCCTTTCGATAAACAGGTGACACTCAAATTAACGGGAAGCTCATGTCTTTATTTCTCCGCTCAGCAGCACCGGAGACGGCTGATCAATTTAAACGTCTTACAGAAGTTAAGCGGTCCTCGGGTTGCCACCACTCCTCGGGTCGCACGCGATTTTCTCTTTCAAAACGGCCCGGGACCCTTCGGACTTTTTTCTATTCTTCAATGAGGTACTGCAAGTATGTTCTGCATAAATTATTTGTGTCCGCATCGTAGAGCTGGGAATGAAATGTACGAAATAGTGGTAAAACGGGCAAAACCGAAATTTGTGGGGCTTGCGGATAACTTACCACGTG
>SFCI01000500.1:3286-20208 GCA_004681135.1 Hericium alpestre | reverse complement strand
CATACACTAGCATCAAATGGATGTTAAGGAGTATGTACAAATATTTTTACTATTTAATGTGCACTTATAAGCAAGCAGGACACAGACAAAATGTGTGTGACTGACATCCCAAGTCGGCCATTCTTGTTACTTTTGATGGTAGCGAGTATGTAAACAATAATGCAGAATTGCCAGGAATGTGTAGTTTATATATTGCATAGGTCTTACTTTTCTTTTCATTCTTACATGAAGGCACACTACATCCCTGTGCATTTGTTGAATGGTTTACTACTATTGGAGATGAGACAGATTCAAATACAGGAATGTGAATAGTAGAGCGAGAACAAGATGACAACGGTGAACCTGTTTGTTCAGTGATACATACTGATACAATTCTTTGTGGTGCCCATTTACTTTCTATCTTTGAAAATGATTTTCTTCCATCAAATTTTGAGCATACATGGTCATTAGATGCATTTTCTGCATATTATGTTAACAAATACTCAGATCATCATGTACATAAAATTGCATTCTAACTCTGTATATTATATGTACCAGTATTTACAATGATCAGTGTTAGTTATAAAAATATTTGTCATTTGTTATTATATTATAAAATTGATGTGATATTTTCTGCTGCCAGGTATGTTGTCATGTTTAGCTTTGTCACTAAAATCTGAGACTGTTGCTACTAAGCTTACCTTGTCAGAATGTGTTTAAATCTCAAATCATCACAAAGATAACTCTTTGCTCAAGATCTTATAATGTTAGAATTGAATTTCAGATTTTTAAATAAACTTACTTTTTAAGTTGCATAGAAACACTAAATCACTTCAGACTTTACTACATTTTTTCAGACTTAACATATAATATCAGAATGTATTTGAATCATAGACTATCAGACAACAACTTTTGATTAGACATGTCAAAATGTTAAAATTGAACTTAATTTCAGAGTTTCAGACAACATTTATTTTTCAAACTGCATAAGCATTCTAAATCTTTTCAGAAAATTTATATTCTTTCAGACTTGACATATAATGTCAGAATATGTTTAAATCTCAGATCATCAGGCAACAAAAAATATCAGATATTTTGAAAATGTTAGAAGTAATCTCAATGTCAGATTTTCAGATAATCTCTGCTTTTTTAACTGCACACAGACATTTTAAGTCTTTTCAGATACTCTAAATTTTTTTAGACTTTACTAGTTTCTTTTAGACTTAATATATAATGTCAAAATATATTTAAATCACAGACTGTGCATCTTATAGTAGTATCAGATCAAACTTAATATATTTGAATTGCAAACTATTATATCAAAAGTTTTTGCTACTAAGATATTTTTATATCTTGAAGTTAAACTTGAAGTTGAATATAAGATTTGATATCATAGGCAGGTGGCAGCAGACCAGGCCAAGGCAAGTGGGTGCCGATCAGCAAAACCCAAAATTTCTGAATCTGGTCTGAATTTTATCTAAAATAGTCTGAAATGCTCTGAATCTACCTTTCAGACAATTTCAGACCATCAGACCATCAGGCAAGTCTTGTTTTTCTCAGACATAGTGCATATTCAGATAAAAAAAGATACACAAAAGATGCTCTCAGATGCTCTCAGAGCAGTTCAAAAATTTTGAGTTTTGCTGATGTGCCTGCTGTCGCCCACCAGCCTAGTACTAAACTATATACTACTTAGTATCAAACTATCAGACAACTCTTACTTAGTATTAACCTACTGGTGTTAGAGTAGAACTACTAGTACTAAAACTAAGTATTACTACTAGTAGTACTAATAATATTCAAGTTAGTACTCTTACTTTTACTTTCAAGTTGTGCCTCAAAGCAGATCTTTTTTTCTTAAAAGTGACAAGTACTCTAGAAGTCTCATATTGTCACAAATTGGAAGTCTAGTTAGTACTAGTTCTAGTAGTAGAGTATTAGTAGTAAGTTTCATAATTACTGAGTACTACTGCTAAGCAGACATCACATTTAACATCTCAATATAATATTTGTCTCAACTTGAAGCAAAAAAAAAAAATTCTAAATACTGTTAGTGCTTTTAATTAATCAGTCTATCAATAAACTTAATGCATGTTACTTAGTATACCTCAGCAATTAAGTAATAAATATTATGATAAGATCATCCAGATCTTTGAAAAAAAATACAAGTTCTAATTGATCTGAAAGAAACAAGACTTGTCTGACAGTCTGAATCTGTCTGTAACTCTGAATATCTGATTATTTTTGATATCTGATATCTCTGAATGCTTCTGAAACACAGTCTAAAATTTTTACTGTGTCTGTTTTTCATCTTATGTGTTTAATTTATCTGAATATTGTCTGAGACCAACTTTCTTCAGACATATAATATTTTTAGATAAATCAGCCAAATTAGACAGCTTCACATTAGTCAAAAATTTTACATTTTGCTGATGCAGGTGTAGAAGTTGGTGAGAGCACTGTGGGCATTGGAAAGAGAGGTACGTGAAAGCTACTGATTTTCTGAATCAGGATAGCCAGCCCATCTGACTAGATATTTAATGCCGTGTTTGTTCTGGGTGAGGGGAGCATCGAGGACAGACTCAACTTGGATGTCGTGGTCAACGCTCAGGCTACGCGACTGGTTGAGACGCATCGCGAGGACGGCTTGCCCTCATTCCAAGCTGTGGAATTTGCTCGGTCTGCTACTAGTAAGACATTCATGGATTGAAATGGCATGGATTAATGCTGACTACTCAATCTGCAGGTGAACGTTTTGTAGTAAATGCGACCAAGGAAGTGATCCTGTCTGCCGGCTCCGTCGCTTCTCCGCAACTACTGATGCTATCCGGCATCGGTCCATCCGCACAATTGGAGGCTGTTGGTATCCAGACTATCGTTGACGCGCCAGGCGTCGGTCAGAACCTGCAGGATCATCCGCTTCTCTCCAATTTCTGGTCTGTCAATTCCACTGGTTACTTCACCATTGACGACATCAGGCGCAACACGACGCTCTTCAACGAGCTGATGGCGGAGTGGCAAGCAGAGAGGCAGGGCATGTTCGTGCTCGGGAATCCCAATCAGTTGGGGTGGAAGCGTGTCCCTTCGAACGCATCAATCTTTGAGACGGTCCCTGATCCTTCGTCGGGGCCATTCAGTCCGCATATCGAGATGTTGCCTTTTGTTCGTGTTTCTTCCTCCTTAATTCCTTTTCGATGCCTGACAGTTCAAATGCGTGCAGAATGGCTGGGTATCCTACGTCAATCCCCCGCCCGCGACTGGCCATTATCTCACTATGTACCTGGCAATGGTCTCACCTGCCTCTCGTAAGTTTCATATGGGTCATTCTCCATCGTTGTCTCATTTGTTTCGCATAGGCGGCAACATCACGCTGGCCTCATCAGATCCGTTTACCTACCCTATCATCAACCCCAACCTCCTCGGACATGAGTTCGACAAGTACGCGATGCGCTTCGCCATCAATGCGTCGCGCGCTTTCACGGGGGCGCAGGCGTGGAATGGATGGATTCTCGGAGAAGCTGGAGATCTTCCGAACGTGCATACTGTCGAGGAGCTTGACGCATACGCGGCTAACAACACGGCTAACATCTTCCATCCCGCTGGGACCGTCGCTATAGACTTCGTCGGAGGCCAGGGCGTGTTGAATAGCAATTTGACGGTGAAGGGGACGAGGGGCCTGAGGGTTGTCGATCTCAGCGTCGTGGTGAGCCTGTCGATTAAGCTATCGTGGGTTGGGGTGTGATGCTGATCTCGACGTTTTCAGCCGTTTATTCCGGAGGCGCACCCGCAAGGGGCCGCTTTCGTGATTGCAGAGCGCGCCTCAGATCTTATCAAGGCTAGCCATTGACAATGGTGGTACATAGTCTCTTTCTTCTGTCGTTTTCCGTTTAATTTGTCTGTCCATTCAATAGGTAGTCTGAGTCTACATTAATGCAATTGTATTATAATGAAAACTCCTGCACCTCAACACGACCGAGTCGCGACCTATCCTGAGACCCTTCGAGAACGTAGAAGTCTCTGTCGCAACCCACACTACAAGTACATACGCGATTTGCTTCCAGATAAGTCCTTCCTACGCTATCCCAACAAATGTAACAAAGTGCAAGCACCTTTATGGGACACTTTTCTGCCTGAGGATCGGGGTCAGTCATGCACAGTAATACATTATATACGCAATGGCTTACTATAGCTTGCAGAACTCGAGCTAGACGTCTCCACGACGTACATCATATGAGTCCCTTGCCCTCGTCCTCTATCTCATTGGATGTTGGCCTAGCACGTTTGCTATCTTGCCGCTAAATTGACAAGGGTCAGTAGAGATGGATATAGTTGACCAAAACACACCTCGTCTTGTCGCTCGGGATGATTTGAAACCGAATCCTCGTTTTCAATGGTGTGTCTCTTCCGTTTTCCGGTCAATTCGATGGGCGAAAGGACCGTAGGAGACTCCTCAGAGGTCGGCCCATCACGCAATTCGTTGACATACTTCAAGCGAAGTTAGCGACCTGGCTTAGGGAACAGGAAGCAATGACCTCACCATGGATTCCTTCAGCGATGACAGCAGTCTCGCATATTTTCCGGGCCAGTCGAACGCAGCTTGTTTTTCGCGCCATTCCTGCCACTTCTCCCACCTCTCCAGGCGCGTGGGCCACCTCCAAATATTGATTGCAAGGGCTGCGATGTCTTCCAATTTTCGCTCGGGTGGTTCAGATTGAAAACGTTGAAGTTCATCTCGATCGTACAAAATCGCGAGGGCAAGAGCCTTCGCCTGCACTTCTTTGTCCTGATCGATGACTTTGACATAGGCTGAGGTGCAATCATCACAGAATTTTCTGAAACTGTCTGGGTTGCTATCTGCCCTCCGTGGTTCATGCTCGGAGGATCTTTCACTTGAAGATATTGACTCTTTGGCGTTCTCCTCTATGATTGAGGATGCCGACTCCAGCGGCTGGTATCCAGGCTCGTCTGAGGAAAGCGCCGTCGCGATCCAAGACGGAACGCACAACCCAAAAGGGAGTGGAATCTCGGCGACAATCTCTTGGGACATAACGATAACAGGGACAAGGACTTCTTGACAGACATTTGTGAACCGCTGCAATTTCTCCCGGTCCTTGTGCTTGGATAATATTTCATTGCCAAGCACGGCTCCTGCGTCTCGTAGCGATGCGCTGTCCATGACGATGAGAGTGAACTCGCATTCGCCATTCGTCATCCGACTTCGTCTGGCAGCCTCCCAGAAGACCCATGCGAGATTAAACGTCGCAGACACAAAATGTGTGCTGCATCGCGGCTCGGAGCTCCGAGTCCACATACCAACATGCTGGATCACCTCGTCGATATAGTTATCCACATTCTCAGCGATGGTCGTCCGTTTTCTGAGTAGCTCACTCGGGGTAAACAATCTCTTTGCATATGCCGAGGCAATTACAGCCATTTGCGAATAGGATCGAATAGGTTCGGATCTCGTTGCGCGAAAGCGGTTCGAAGCTTGTAGACGAAACACGTATCGATTGTTCTCACACAGCGTTTTAAAGTTTTGATCGGGCGTGACTCCCCACCGTCTGAGCGTTGACTGAGGTGTCTCCGAGCTCACGAGTGCCATGTTGTCGGAGGATGTCGAACCTCAAGGACGGACACAAACTGGCAACGGTGGGTCAGCGAATTATGTCTTTGTACGATGAAACTGTACGCACGGGAACAGGGTGATGTAGCTCGGTCGGGGGGATCCAAGCTTTATTTATCGCGGCTTGGGAGGGTGTTGAGATGAAGAGACGGTAGCGCGTTGGTAACGTAGATTTCGATGATGAGAATAGTTTCAAGGGCTAGTTGTCGTGACTGAACCTTCGAAGAGAGACAGTGAGACGATGTAGAAACCCACGGTCTTCAGGTGGGCCAGCGACCTGTTGATTATTTTGACAACAGAATCAAACAACGCGTACATAAAAGCAATCTTCGAACAGTCACGTCCATATTTCATGAGATCACGTCAGTTCTTTATGACGACAAAGGCTACACGTACTATCAGCGCCCGCTACCGCACGATTCCGCCTTGAATGCGAACGTGGCGCTTCATTGCTTTGCACGGACTGGATCAATTCATGCAGAATAAATTTTGGAGATGCTGTTATACATCGGCGGGCGAGCAAGACGCAGACCAAGGTATAAAACTCACAGAATGCTCTGGTCTCGAGCGCCCGGACCCAGAGAAGAAGTCTTCTCGTGATGTGTCAAACAGCAAGGTGACTTCATCAGAAGTATGCACGTAAGCCACATACCTTCAACCATAGACACCGAGGCGGAATTACTATGAGAACAGGGAAGCCTTCACTCGACGTCGACTCCTGACGATATGGATTGAGCAACGTGGAAGGTGGCAAGTACAGTTGCCGCGGCAGTTTGGTCGTTGGGTGTATTCCCCGATTTTTGTGCCCAATCGGGTAACTGACTTGGAATGTCGGCGAGCCGGCACCGACGCGTTGCAAGACACCGTCGACCCTCAAATTCAATGAATCATTCAAGACACTGAAGTGCTCAAGACAAGGTCCCCGTCGACTAAAATTTGCATCACTTGGCAAGGTGAGTTTTTCTTTACCACAGCCTCAACACCACGCTCAGCTCATGGCTAGGAAGAGAACGCGGCGGACCCGTCTGCATGGTCGAGGGAAGCGAACTGGCAAGATTGGCAAGACTAGCGAGACTGGCGACCTCTTGAACTGTGCGGCGGCCTCTGCTCCGCTGAAGGCAGCCGTCGCGCCGTCAAAGGCCAGATTCGAGTCTATGGCAGGCAGAGATCACTTCACAGGTGATTTTGACTCTCTTTACGTCAAATCCTCGCTCAGTCTTGGATCCAGGTGTGGCCAGCGATGGAAGGACCTTCAAAGTGAGCCTCTGTGATAAGTAAATGCAATAAATGTTATTGCAAAAGAGCGCTTTAATGGAACATGCCCTCGTCTATATCAGCCTCCGTATCTTTGGAGCTGGGATGGCCCTTGATCCGCTCCCAGCCATGCATGAATATTGGGTTGGGAGGGTATGCAAGATTAGAACACACCATGCTGTTCGCGGATCAGTGCAGGTAATTGTCGCCAATGAATTTATTATGCTAACTTGCACATCTCTAATCTTCTCCGCGCCATCTCACGTAGACATGGCTTCAAGTCCAATGGTATTATGCTGGACCCGATGCCGCTTCCGAAGCGCCCTCTCTGTTCGTCCTGTCATTCCCATTCAATACTGAGCAGAAATACCTAAGCAACACGTTGGGCTCTGCGTGATGGGCGCTTAGGGACACATCCTCCTTCGGGCGCTATGAAAGGATGCTCTCGGACGCGTACGACATCGTATCATCGCTGTCAGTGGCAGGTAGGATCAGCCACTTTAGCTTCAAAAACTTCAAACCTTGTAATCTTTTGCGCTCACAGGGCCGGCAAGTGTCGTGGAGTACAATGAAAGACAACTAGACCAGCCGCCCATACAAGAGGGTACCTTTTACTTACGCCGGAATTATAGTTCTTCAAACCAAAAGATGAACGTAAGTCAAGTCAGTCATACACCCAAACGTTGAGTTGCTAAAGGTCGCTGTCCTAGCCTGACCCTGAAGCTTCTTGTGGCCATTGCAAAAAATCATACAACCCCGACGGACCACCCATGATATTCTGTCCTCGAATGAACTGTCAAAAGTGGTTCCATCAAAGCTGTCTCGAAGAGCAGAACTCCTGGCGCGAGATGGGGCTTAGCGCGGACGACCATGCGATTGAGAGACTCCATTCTTCTCTTAGCAGCGACAAGATATTCTCCGCGAACCCGCGAACGATAAGGTCCCAAATGAGGGGCAGAGCGAAGGCACCGAGTTTTTACGAGAGGCTCGAGCAGCTTTCGCTCCCGCTTGTCGACTGCGCGAAGCAGCGCATCGCGCGCGGTGGATCGAAGTATGGTGTAGCTGGCAATATTAAAGCCGTGCTCGAGGCCCGCGGTCTCGTGCATCGTATGCTCAATGAAGACCCTGGAGCGGCGGAGGCGGTGGGTAGTTGGGTGGAAGCATACGAAAATGAGGAAATGGGCGAGGATGAAGGCGGCGACGCAGAGCAAGAGCCGGCAGATCCAGTCTTTGTTTGTCTTTCTTGCAAGGGTGCCATTTAGTGTATTGTCTAACGTCTTCTTGTCGCTGTCCACTCGGCTGGCGTTACCAATAGAAGTCATTTGTTTATTACATGACTTACTTCGGACGCTAATCCCGCCACTCATAGACAAAGATTATCAAGACCAATAATCAGTCGATATTCGACATGGTGTGCTCGAGATGCTCGAAAACAATCATATTTAGATAAGGCAGGAACTTTATATGAAGAACGGCAGAGAATACAAGCAAAGCATCCTCTGTGAACCCAACCCATTCGACTACTCTTGACGAACGTGTGAATGAGTTCACCCGGACCAGACAGCCTGATTGACTATGGTCAGCGCATTGCTCGAAATCAAGATACGTCGAAACTCACAGGGCCGGGCTGAGTGTAGTTAGCGGGGATGGGGTACTAGTGAGAGCAGCATAAGTATATCGCATCGTACGGCAGAACAGATACGCACGTTGATGTTGATGAGAATGCCGGGCTCCTGCATTATCGTTGCGATGCATCAGAGAAGTGCGAGACAGGTGAAGCAACCACAGACGTACGTAGCCAGTGTAGACACCTGGGATGGCAACGAGAGGGCCGGGCGTGCCGCTTCCGCCACCAGTGACGTTAATCTGGCCGCAAGAGAGCTGAATGGATATGACGCATCGTCAGATCGCTCTTATCAAACGTAAGGCGACTTCCACGCACGTAGAACTGGGCGCCGCCGAAGGTCTGGGCGACGTGGAGTGCGATCGCCTCCATGCGGACGAGGTACTGCCCGCTCGGAAGTGCCTCCGGCAGCGTGAACGTAACGCCGGGCAGGTTCTGCGCGGGCCAGGAGATGGATGTCCCGCCGTCCGTGACGGCAGAGATCTGGTAGACCTTGAACCAGTTCGTGCCGGAGCCGTCGTACGACGACACGTCGCTGTCGGGGGCCTTCGCCATGTAGACGTTCACGACACCGGGGTGGTAGATCGTGCCGTCACTCATGATGCCGAGCTGCTGGCCCGCGCCGACGGTGATCGTCTCGGCGGTGGGGTTCGTCTGCGTGTCGTAGCAGGTGAAGTCGGGGCTGGTGACATCGGTGACCTGGGTTCAGAATGTGAGCGACCAGCACATAACCCTGATAACGAGGGACGAACGGGAGCCTGGGTGTTGAAGTTGTTGGTCTCGCGGACGTTAACCCAAGCAGGAGTCGTGGTACCTCCGACGACAAGCGACGGGAAAGTGTCTGCAAAGACGGGAGTAAGTCGACGTCCTCAGCACGGGTGCTCAAGACGTACAGTGAGCAGCAGCTTGCGCAACGAGTGCGGTGAGAGCCGAAAGGGTCGCAAACGACTTCATCTTGGTATAGACTTGGCTTTCCAGGTGCTGTTTGACGTTCGATGTTCAGGTCTTTTAAACGAACGGACTCAGTCAGATGCAAAGATGAAGCTGACCGACGCGGGGAAATCAACAGTTGCAAGAAGATGTAGAAGGCGCCGCTGACCGCGAAATGACCAATGACGCCAAAGCAGGCTCGTAGAGAAGGGCATGCGCCACTGTCAGCATTCCGAGGAGAAGACGAGGCTTACCCATACCAACGAGCGCGAATGAGCGTTGAGAGTAGTTGATTCAAGTCACAACACTTCGAAGACTGTCCTATGAGAGACTATTCGCTGGAAGGACATCCGCGAGTCCACATGACAGGTAGATTCTGCTCTCAACGCAAAGGCTGTTCGGACTTGCTCGGACTTTCTCGCCAAGATAACGCCAAGGCGACATTCCGATGTTCTGCCGCATCCAATATTCCATTGCAAGTTTGCGAGCAGGAAATCTGTCTATCAATATCATGCTTCGCGAATCTGACGAGAAAGCAATGTTTTGTGGAGTGAATAATCATCAGAGGGCACAGCAGGAGCTCGCCATTCGTCGAGATGGTCAGGAGCAGGCAGGGTCCAATTAGCTATTCAGCCGCCAATGACCCGAATCGACGCCGTCGGTATGGAGAAGCGATGTGAGTGTCATCCAGAAGCACGACGTCGGAAATTCTGCAGACGGACGGGAGGCTGAGTGCAGATGATTGTGGAGCGAGCACCTCACGTGCAGGATACGGATCTATACGGTGCGAGAGCTATGAGGAGTTATGTGGGACGACGTCAGATAATTGACGTTGGCATATCGAAGTTGTGCCATACCGCA
This sequence comes from Hericium alpestre, assembly GCA_004681135.1. Classification (NCBI taxonomy): domain Eukaryota; kingdom Fungi; phylum Basidiomycota; class Agaricomycetes; order Russulales; family Hericiaceae; genus Hericium; species Hericium alpestre. The sequence continues at coordinate 9,937 of SFCI01000500.1, read as the reverse complement.
ATCAAATGTGTACGAATGATCAACTCGAGGCCGCTAAGTTAGCAGCACGAGAGAGGATGAAAGCCTGATATTGCGCGTATACCTACACCGGTGAATGAACTAAAATCGAGGCCGATCCGAGAGAGAAATTTCGAGGAAAGGAGCCAGCCTGAATAGCGGCTGGCATAACCTCTGACGACACACGCCTGATCCCTTAACCAAAATGCGTTAGAATGCTAGACATTGTCAACGTGTCAACCTGACTACGGTTGCTGTCGTTCGACGTCGAAAGCCAGATAATAACCCATTGCACGCGCTGTTCGCTGAGAAGGCGTCAAACAATCCATAAAAAAGATACAAAGATGGAAACTCAAGTTTTCAAGGCTCCTGCCACCAGCTGTGAAGCAACGCTGACGGTTTGTTGACGGTCGCAACGATAGCGAGCAAGCGTGACGGAAACAAAAAGTTGGCTGACGTAATGTTGTACTTTGCCGTTGCCGAGTGACTGCCGAGTGGTGCCGATAAGATCGCTGTCCGTTTTCGGTTCTTGCGCAGAACAGTCATCGTCCGGTGGGCGTGCGCTCGACAAATATTGCGAATGGTTGCTGCCATCATCTTTTTTACCCTCTCGCGTACTTCTCCACAGCCTTTGCAATTGTCAACCTCAGCAACAACTGTGAAGGCATTTCTCAATCTCTGGATTGGAGTATGGACGATCGAGGTCTGCTGGCAGAATTGTCGCCGCGTCAGAAGAAAACACAAGGTGACGTCGTAGACTTGAACATACGCCGCGGGCTCCTCGCACCATAATTCACCATACTTCTCGCGCTAAATCATGGCTCGTAATTGCTCCTATGTCTGCCGTTGAGTAATCCTTATGAGCTTCGGAACTCGCTTTCTGTGCACAGTCTTCACAACACTTACCATTTCCAGCGCTCTTGGAGTCCGGAGACGACCTTCGTATCGTTCAAGATGATCAAAGTCCATGCTGTCATATTCCGATACCAGATGGTAAAACCAGACAATCAAGATAGTTTCGACGACTCGATTCGATCCTCCTTGTCCATGGCTCTTGCGGTAACCTACACTATAAAGCCTACGGCCACGGTGCGCCTTGCTCCATGCGACGTTTCTTTGACAGCCTATTGTGCTGTCGCCTGCAGTATACCATGGAAACGGACCTCGTATGCAGTGTAACCCCTGGTTTCTGTGACGCTCGTCTCACTCGCTAGGCGCAAGCTCCTACGGTGTCTATAACACCCCAGAGAGGAAGACAATGCCATAACGGATGCCATAATAGCCACAAGGATGCTATTGTTCTCACTTAAGGCGGTCCGCTAGCCCCCGTGTGCGTCCTCCCCTTCCAAGAATGTGCCGGCACTCACTTGGTCCCGGGTTCGACTTCACAGGCTCACTCGCACTGGACGAACAAGGGGGGCCTGCGCCACCCACCTGGGCGCGGACCGCCGTACGTCCGTTCATTGTCCTTGCTATTCTTGATTTAGAACCTAATGAGGCTGGTGCACACAGGCTATGGGTGTCATAATGCCCACTTCCTTTTGTTCCATTCACGCCAACCCCTTCAACGCTGGGTTATTTCCATTGTTCTGCGCGCGGAAATCGAGTTTAGAAACCGCCGTCCGGGTCGTTCCACATGCACCACTAATAGCGTTCTCTACAGTCTTGATCCCCGTCGCCGTCTCGAAGCCCATGACACCAGTGCGTATCCCGCATCTTCCTGGCCTTTCTTCCAGATCTCGAAATATCATCGTGGTCAGTGCGGCGCAGATGAACGTGAGACCAAGAATCCACACTGCGCTTCCCTCGGCTCCGTCCGCCACGCGTCGGCTTCTTCGCCGCGGCCAGCGATAGGAACCCAAAGGCCAAAGCCCCTCAGGAACACGCCCGCACTCCTATCACACCGACCAGGATCCCTGCACCTCCTTGTCCTCGATAACCCGCGGCGCAACCCCGTGCCCGCATCCCGCCATCACTCGAACGCACCATCCGCGCACGCCCGGCCGGACGCTTCTGGGGCGTTTTGCGTTGTCTTCTGAGATGCCGAAGCAGGCGGGCACTTTGCAGCAGCCTGGGGGTCGCCGCCAGGCGGCGCGGGCGCGGAATGCTCAATCCCAGATCCAGTCAAGGGAGGCATCGTCCAGCGCGCATCTCCAGAACAAGGCGAAGAGGGGACGGAAGTACGGAAGTCTCATCTTTGCAGGGGCCTGGCGAGAGTAGCCAGGTTGTGGACGGGCCTGCAGCGGGTGCTGGAGGTCAGTCTGGGGAAGCATCGTCCAGCGCACGTCCGCAGGACAATGCGAAAAATCTGCGGAGGTCTTCACGCACTAAGCGTCGCCAGCTAGATGTCTTATTTTATTATCTTGCTTTTGTGTCGCATTCACCACAGCTCATGCCACTATCGCATCACTACATGTTCTGAGTCTGTATTCATATACCTCAGTTGATATCTGTACCATTTGTGTTCTGTACCATTAATTTCTTAGTCGCATACCAGGACCCTGTGCGCTTATTACCAGGAGGGGCTGACCGACAGACGATCCTGAGGTACGAAGTGTTGAGTCTCGTCTACTCTGCCTCTGGGAGACTAGGCTGACCTTGAGCTGACCGAACTAACTTGCGATAAGCCTTGCAATTGTCGTACGGCGGCGTTATAAGGACCCAACCCCTAACCTCCTACTATGGTTTGGGATAACAAGTCGGTCGGAGCCCTCGCCGATAAGACCGTCTCCTCTTGCTTCATACCCTTTCATACCAGTCGGTGAGTGTGGCATACCTTCCTTTTTCAAAGTCTTGCAATGTATCTAGGCTAAAGTTGTACACAGTAACGCAAACGCCGTCGTAAGTGTGAGGCTGAATGTGCTCCTTTCCAAAGTACTTGCTAACACTCCTGTTGTGTTTTGCTAAGGCGTCTTGCTCTTTCGCTACAACACACGATTATAGCAATATCTTGGGGCCTTCTGACCCGAACTATCCCGTCATCTTACCCGGGCCGTCTAATGTGAACTATCCTTGACGTGCTGCCCCTCCGACTGCGTGACATTCTCCCTCCCATTGACCTCACATGACTACCGAACAATCGCCACTGTTAGGCTCGGACATCGGTCCACCTGCGCAGTGTAATGGGATTGAGGATGCGTCTGCTGTTCTGTCCCGCGATGACGTCTACAAACGTTTCAGCAAAACCCAAAAGCGCGGCATTGTAGCCCTTGTGTCATGGGCTGGCTTGGTTCCTCGTAAGTAACGTCTCAATGGAACATGGGGCCTTCGTCTGACGCATTTTATGCTTTCAAGTGTTTGTCTCGGGATCATTCATCCCCGCGATACCCCAAGTCGCGCGCGAATTCAACTGCACTGGCTCGGTCGCCAAGTACGTATATCTCCGCTTCTCCAAACTCTGATTCTGACCGACCTGCAGCATTGCGATCAGCCTGTCCATCTTCGCAGTGGCTCTCGGAACTTTTTTCTGGGCGTCATATTCCGGTTTTTGTGAGCAACACTCTCCAATCATCCATTCCTCACGCGCGCTGACGCTCGTCCACAGATGGCCGGCGCCCCATCTACCTTCTCTCGCTCCCCATCCTCGCAATTGGATCAGTGGGAGTGACGTTCGCGGGCACCATCACCGCGCTCCTGGCCTGGCGCTTCGTCCAGGCTTTCGGCGCCGGCAGCGGCCTATCCGTCGGCGCCGGCGTGATAGGCGATATCTACCGCCTCGAGGAGCGTGGCTATGCCATGGGCATATTCTGGACGGTGCGTAGCGCGCACGCGCACACCGCTGCTCATGCAATTTCTAACGTCGTGCACGCAGGCATGTCTGCTCGGGCCTGCACTTGCGCCGCTCGCGGGCGCCTCGCGACGCACTACGGATCGTGGCGCACCATGCAGTTCGCGCTATTCGTCGCGGCGACGGTGTCGTGGCTGCTGATGGCGTTCTTCATGCCGGAGACGAGCCAGCCGAGTGCGCGCGGGCTCGACAAGCTGCTCGAGAGCGAGGGGCTCGTGGGTAGCGCGGAGTGGCGCTGGGTGTGGCTGAACCCGTTCAAGAGTATTGTGTTTTTCAGGAGTCCGAACCTGCTGTTTGTGGTTAGTTTAGCATGCTGCTCTGGTGAAGTCTGGTTCTCAACTCTTTGATCATGCAGTGCCTGGCATGCACATTCGTGCTGTTAACCGGCTACAGTACGTCCTTCAGTGGTTTCTAGTCAACCGTTGGACTGACATAGACCCACAGTCTTACTTGTACCATTATCATATACGATTGTATGCACATTGATTGTTTACATCTCCATTAATATGCTCACCAGGCACTTGACAGGGTGTCCAATATGGAATAACGAACGCGGGGGTCATCGGCGCTATTTGCCTTCCCTCAGGCCTCGGTAACACAAGTAAGTCCCTCCTTAGGATCATATCCTACATCCCTGACGCCTCCATTCCAGTCGGCGCTCCGCTCGCGGGACATATTTCCGATCGCATTGTGCAGCGATGGAAGGTGAATCGCGGCGGCGTATGGGTCCCTGAGGATCGCCTGCGTGGCACCACTATCGCAGCCCTTGTCTTCGTACCAATGTCGGTCCTGCTCTCTGGCGCGATCACTCAGTACGTGCACGGAACGTTGGGCATCGTGCTCAACCTGGTGTGCCTGTTTGTGAACGGCCTTGGGGTATGTCTCACTTCCATCATATCGACGCGCGTGGGATATGGGCTGACACGCATGCAGGTTGACCTGGTGCTGAGCCCGTGTGCGGCGTATTTCGTGGACATCATGCACGCACGGAGTGCGGAGACCATGGCGGCTGATAAGTGAGTTCCGTCCACTCGATGCGGGCAGTGCGAGGCTAAGCGTGATGCACAACAGTGGTCTGCGCAGCGCGTTCATCGCGTTGGCGACGGCCGCGATTCTCCCGCTCATCAATCACATCGGCGTGTTTGCCACGAATGCGATTGCAGCTGGGCTGGCGTGGATAGGATTCGTGTACGTCGCGCATTGCATAACCATCTGCGCTCGCTGACAGGCCCCCCTTCGAAGTTTGCTCTGGGTCACGATTGATTACGGCGATAGAATGCGCGCCTGGATAGATGTTGGGTTCGCGACCTCATCTGACAATTGAATGAAGGCGTTGTGCGCGCGTTTGCCGGCAGAGATCCACCTCTGCAGCGATACAGGCACGCCTCACATCAGGTGGCCCTTCGCAGCATGCTGCTTCGTTAAAGTAGGCAAGGGGCGCTCGGCTGAGGACAGAGATGCTGAGGACAGAGATTTCAGCGAAGGATGTGGTGGACCCTGGATAGCAAAGAGGCAATCGGTGCATTCGACAGTACTCCTGCCTCGTCGACGCGCGTTTGGCTCGAATGCCAAGATTAACAGCATCGCTGAGCGCATCTATCATCTATGGCCGGCTCGTCAAGAAGCGTATCTTCGTTCCAGAACGATTATCAGGGTCTTAATTCTTATCGACACTTCGGAGGCCGAGAGCGCGCCGCGGTCATCGACCTCGATTGTTCGATCGACATGGAAGGCGATGCATATCGTGAGCTCTTTGTATTGCCGACGACTATCCACGGCTGACCACTCCCTCTAGAGTACCACGCATTCATGAGCTACAAGGTCCTAAGCGGCGGCGATCCATATTTTGAAGTGGAGATGCAAGAACAAGCAGGCCCTGCGTGGCCCCACAATGCAGTCCACGACTTGGAGACATTCTTCTCGGTGCTGTGCTGGTTGTACATGACGTACACGGGTCCCGGGCAGAAGCGCACATCAAGGAGCAGGGCCTGAGCGGGGATGCACTCCGCTACGCTGAACTTGCCCAGCGCCTCGTCCGCAGCATGTTCGGCGGCGACACCACCAGCGTCACGAAGGCAAGCAAGCTCGGCCTCATGACCTGCAGTAAATATGAGGTTGATGGTAGCCGGCTGGTCCTTTGCGCTGTACTTCGAGCCAGGGCACTGGCGTTGTACGACCTCCTGCTAAGGGCGTATCTCGTGCGCGTCCGCCGGCCTGCATGTTTACTCATCGGAATGTTCCTGCGTGCCGCGGAGAGAGGTCAAGAATTGGCATGACGGGAAGTCCGAGTATGAGGTGATAACGGTGGCTGTGCTCAAGTCGCGGTGGGGAGCGGGATATTGGATCTGATCCATGCCGGAGGAGGCAACTGCTGTGATGGGGCGGGGGGGGGAGCGCGGCAAGCCTTACAGAAGGCCGGAGGATTGCGGGGCTCGCCTTCGAGTGGACAGGAACTGACGAAGCGAAGTAAGATAGACTCGATTTGTATGCTCCACGAAAGGACTTCTGCTAGCATAATCTAATACCAGCATATCCTCTTCTCTCTTTCGTGACCTCGTACCATAAAAGTGCCCATTTGAGCCTTATTTAGGGGCAGAAAAGCACATGAAAGAATTGCCGGGAGAAGATAGAAAGTCACTCACTCTCGACCGCCGGCTGTCCCTTTTGCACGATGGAGATAATCGCCGCGCACTTCTAGATAATAGACTCATAGAATCGTCAGAACGCAGACACAATTAAAGTCACAACTGCAGAGCCGGTGCCATATCAACTTCTCCACCCGTACGTGCCTTGTATTCTTATTGATCATGATAAAAAAACACAGCAAAGCAACGAGGCTGTGGTCTACNATTCTNAAAAGTNAGCNT
>SFCI01000050.1:0-47470 GCA_004681135.1 Hericium alpestre | reverse complement strand
GTCGTCGTCACGGGCCAGCGCAAGAGTCTTGCGCTCAGCAAGGCGATTGAGGAGGGCGTGAACCACCTGTGGACGCTGTCCGCACTGCAGAACCACCCTTGGGCGCTGATCGTCGTGGACGAGGATGCGACGGCCGGTGCGTATTTGCTTGAGCTGTAGTATGGCGTGGCGTGGTTGATACTGACGTTGTGGACAGAGCTGCATGTGAAGACCGTCAAGTACTTCAAGTCCATTGAGCGCGTGCAGGACGAAGTCGAGCAGCGCCACGACCTTCTTCGCCAGCAGGGCATTGCGGACGAGGACAACCAGGTTGGCAGCATGGAGTGATTGCTTTGATCGCCGCCGGTGTCCGGCTTGCGGGGGGTTGTAGATAGAAGAAAATCATCCAAATGAACAATGAAATGACCATGTATTACGTAGCGTTACCCAGAAACTGTTGAATATTCACTGCTAGAATTCACAAAGAAAGTATTTGTTGCTATTGACATTATGCACAAGCATGCGCACAGTGCAGATGAAAACCTATGAAAACCCGATCGTATCGACATCTGTAATGTCTGCTTGGCTGGGTACCGTACTCAGTGCCCACAGCTGACAGTGAGAGTAAATATTTTGACAATTCTCGAGCAAAACTTTTTGGACGATACAAAAGAACGCATAACAGTGCGGAATGGACACGGGTATAAGTAACTTGAGACGGCACAACGCACACGCTGCGGGAAAACCGAGTCTGGCGGGATTGCAGACAATAAGAGTAAGGGTATATCCATACAAGAAGAAACGCACGAGAACATACCGGACCGGAATCGTCACGGCAACCTTATTTCACGTCTTCCCGCCAGATCCAAGTCCCAACGCGTTCCCCAGCCAGTTCAAGCTCGAGCGCCGCCTGGGGACCGGCCCAGATAACGCTTGAGCCTTGCCTTCCGGAGATTTCGAAGCAGCAGGCGAGGCGCTACTCGTCTGGGATGGCGGAGGAGTATCGATCGCGCTGGATGGCGGCGCGGTGGTCGTGGCAGTGCTGCCCCATGTGAAGCCGAGGAAGGAGTTCGCGCATGGGCGGGGCGGGTGGGGGCATTGAACGGGTGGGACGAGGGACATCGTGGGTGTGATGGATATTGAGAGGGAAGATCGGCGGTGGGAGACGGTGGAGAGACGAGTTTGATCAACGTGCTGAATACACAGAGAGCGTCAATGCTTCGGATACATCGTTGTCAATAGAGGTGTCCCGAACGACTTGATCGTAATGTCGCGAAGAACGAGGCATACCTCGTAGATACGGGGTAGGCTTCCCGTGTTATTTGAATAAGAGCAAGGTGAGGAAAATTGGGCAGCTAAAGGGCGTCGAGTTATCACAGACAAGACATGTGTGAGGCAAGAAGTACCAAGACTGGTCTTTACGCGCCTACTGGAATTTAAACCAGCACCTGCTCGCCAGTTGCCAATGGCTGTGATGGTGACGGAATAGCCTCGTATTCCGCACAGAACCACGGACCTCATTTTCGCGCCAAGTTGGAATCGATTGTGGAGAGTAGTTCTGTGCTACGACATCGGGCACGGGTTGTAATTGAGTTCGGGTCCGCGGCAGGTCAATCACGGAGCCGATGTGTTTGAAGGGCTACCTTCAATAGAGAAAGGGCTAGTGATCAGGGAAGGTGTGATCGCTAGGGTCGCTGGGGTTTGATGTCTACTCCGCAGATAACTTGAAGTTACATTGCAGAGCGAGAAATATGATATTTACTGAGCCGATTGTTCGCTCGTCCCCCGTTACGATGTGGGGTGTTGTGAGCCGTCGAACTCGTGGTCTGGCCTGCGCCGCAGAAATGTGATCCAGATATGTGGTATACAAATTCGTCTGGCGATGGGTTTGACGGGAGCGCAGTTGCCCGCGAGGCGTTGATCGGCTCCGCCCGCAGGCTGGCGTCTCAAATAGATTGTACCTCCAGCTGTCCTTGGTATTTGATGATGGCATGTCGTTTGCCATCTTCCGCGGTCTTGACTATGTCACGATGGCACGGAGCCAGTCAATCGAAAAGCTCCGCATTTACAAACTACAACATTTCTCTGGAAATGCAATCATGAGCATTTTTCTCGGACACTTCTTTATTTCAAGGACGTACCACTGCTGGATGGCCCTACCACCGACCCATAGCAGTGGTCATGGTACGATCTGCGGCTGCGGTACTGTACTATTACGGCTCATGCGATCAAGACTTCGGCCTTATTAGTGCTAGTGGGCCCGCTATAACAACTTAAATTTATATAGATATGAGATAAGGATCGCAAGTTATACCAGCTTCAAGACTTACCGTGCGCTTGAAGTTCGAATTGTCTGGTGGATTCCCTTTACAAATTTGCCATCTCGGACAACGTCGACGTAGTGTCGACGTCAGGTCGAAGGAGAATTTCCTTCTTTGGACGAGTCGGCGCGCTTGATTAGACGCGTTGACGACGCCATGAGGTCCACAACGTCGACGACGTCGAAATGCGAGAGCGCATAACTATTGCCATCGAGTCGACTTACACGCATTGGATTTCATCATCACTGCCTCAATAGGTGGATTCCAAGAGACAGAAGGCTGGGAGAAGGCAGACCAGGCATCGACTGCTGCAAACGAATTATTTGTCGCGTATCCCGGTAAGCATTTCCTCGTGTCATTCACTGCAGCTACTTGGCGGACGAACTTCCACTAACTTGGGAAGTTTATTGCAGAACCCGGCATTCCTGCGAAGATATCTCCTCTGACAAGCCAGTGACATCAGCTCGACCTTCGACCTTCGCCAATCTCCTCGCGTCTCTATCGCCTGAGGGCTCTCTTGCTGGAGTAAAAACCTCGCCGTGAGAGGGTAATGATTCGTTTTCATTTACAAGACGTTGTGCAGGGGAATGATTCGGTCCGTATTAAACTTTAAAACGCTGACGACACTTTTCTCCGAATTTCCCCTGTTTTATGAATACAGAATACACCGCTTAACGCGTTAATGACGTACTGGCCCCGCTGTCTAACGTATGGTGAATGATCGCCCTGGCCCTGCTGTCTTGCAGTGGCTCGGTAATTTACCGATGCTGACGCTTGAGACATTGTTGGCGGTACGTATATCTGCGTTGAATGGTATCCGATGCCATAGGCTGCTCGCTGATACATTTCTCAAAACCTCTAGTGTGTACTTGACTTGGGACCATGATGTTCAAAGCCACTATGCCTATTTCTGGCCTGCTTAGGTTCAATAATCCAATGCAGGAAGCGTAAGTCGACGTGAATTCGACTTCATTGAAAATCCTGATTCCATTCCCGTTCAGAGACCTCAAGCAAATGACTCGGTCATCCATCACAGGTCCTTGATGGATGCTTGCTCGTACTTCTGCGCCCCATGGCATGGATGAAATTCAAAAGTGCTGTCAACGAGTCTCATCACAGACTTCCTTCATCTCGTCTCGTATCCTTGTCGTTTCGCTGAGCAGTTGATGCTGTCGCTATGCGACCATGGTGTAAGTCATGCTGCTGTATAGCACGATCTACATCGGCGTTTCCACGATGCGCCACGTACCCGTCGAGATCGGGAGTAACGAGGAATGGGTCGAATTGAACGCATTGAATGTCCGATCGTAGCTAGCCCGAACTGCGGGTTCACATCGGCTTCTCGGCACTTCCATCCGCGAGTGGACATGGCTTCGTTGTTGGCTTTGCGTACTCACGCAGATACTGCAGGAACTGCGGTAAAGGAGCTCCTGACTGCCAGGTACCCGAGCAGGATTGCTGACTATTCGGTATGTCCTTCCTTCCTTCCTTCCTTTGGGAATCATGCTCACAGTCAGTTTGGCAGCTGCTGTTATCGACGTGGGGATCTTGATTCTCTTCTTANTTTCTTGATTGTGTTCTCAACCCCAGGTGGATATCGATGCCGGGCCTACCAACGTCACGACATCTCCACGCGCCGGAATCGCTGACCATCCACCCACGCCCGCAGCCCGACTGACCGAGTCTAACTTTATCATCGACCATATTTATATCGCCCGCCGGAAGCTCATCTCGACCNACCTCCTTTCCATTAAACAATGTCTCCTTCAACTGCTCCGCCCGTCGTCCCTGCTATCATCGATAACAAGTCTTTCTCTTCGCAAGATAGCACGTTTACTGTTCAGAACCCACGCACGCACGCGGCCGCATCTCTTTGCACGTCAGTCTCGCTTGAGACAATCACGCACGCCATCGAACGCGCAAATGCTGCGTATCCGGCCTGGGAGGCCACGCCCCTATGGGCCCGCCGGGATGTTCTGTTGCGCGCAGCGGACATCATGGCAACCACCGAGTGGAAGGAGAAGGTGCTCCAGGCTATGCGCGAGGAGACTAACTCGTCACCTGCCTGGGCTGCGCACAACGTGGTCAATGCTGCGAACAACGTCAGGAATGTTGCTAGCATGGTCAATGAGCTCAAAGGAGAGACGTTTCCCAGCAATTTCCCTGGTGGTCAAGCCTTCGTTCAACGCAGGGCATTGGGCGTAATGTGAGTGCTGCACTCGGTCTTTTAAGTAAAGCAGCTTGAGCTATGTTCATCTGGTTGCCAGCTACTCCGTCTGCGCTTGGAATGGTCCCGTGCCGCTCACAATCCGTGGCGTTGCCATTCCTCTCATTTGCGGAAATGCCGTCCTCTGCCGTCCATCCGAGTACTCACCCCGTGTGCAGCTGCACGTCTTCATGGCGTTCGTCGAGGTACGTGTTCTTCTGTTTTCTTTGTGATATTGGACTTGTTCCAGCAGGTATACCCATCTAGGCCGGCATTCCCCCTGGCGTCATTGCTTATCTTCCCATGTCGCGTAGTGACACCCCTGCGCTCACGCCACACATCATCGGGCATCCATATGTACGCAAAATTACGGTACGCCCGCCAACTTTCGCTCTCGTCCGTGCTTTGCGCAGAACAGTTTTATTGTACAGTTCACCGGCTCGGACCGCGTCGGTACGGTCATCAACACACTCGCAGCCCAGCACCTCAAGCCATGTTTGCTCGAGCTAGGTGGGAAAGCACCAGTCGTCGTACGTCCCCTCACCATGCCAAGATGCATCACGATAACGAATGCTACTCGCACATAGGTCTTCGAAGACGCGCCCGCAGCAGCTGTTCGCGTGATTATCTCTTCCAGCCTCCTGAACGCAGGCCAGATCTGCATGTCCACCGAGCGCGTCATCGTCCTTGGCAAAGGGAAGCTTGCGTCACTCATCGCCGAGATCCGTCAAATACTCCATGCCGCCTTCGCGCCCGGCACAGAGTCCGGGCTCCACTGGCTTGGGTCGCTCGTCGGCGAGAACGATGCGCCAGCTGAGCGCGTTCGGGGGCTGGTGCGGAATGCAGTAGATGCAGGCGCGGAGGTTGTTTGGCCGGAGGCGGGGTACGATGCGTGGGTCGCGAGGATGCAGGGCGAGGACGGGGTGGTAGCGCCGTGTGTCGTGAGCGGAGTGAAGCCAGGCATGGATCTCTGGGATCGGGAGAGTTTCGGGCCTGGTCAGTACTATTTGCCAGCTCTATGTTTTCACCTATGCTGATGCTGCACAGTGGTCGGCCTCACGGTCGCCGAGTCTACAGAGGAAGCGCTGCAACTCGCAAACGCGACGACGTATTCACTCACTGCCGGTGTCTGGACACGCGATGTATATTCCGCGATGGGATTTGCACGCGGACTGCGTACAGGTGCGTGTTTCTTCAGTTCTCTTTGCTCTTGTCTGACATCATTCAGGAACGGCAAATATCAACGGAGCAACAGTAAGTGTAGAGTTCGGGCAAGGCAATGGCGGCGTAGGGTGTGTAATCTCATCCATGGTCTGTCCTTGCTGATAATATTTATGACCTGCGCTGTTGATGCAGAGGGTCTAGTGGACATGGCGTCTTCGACATTGGCCAATTCACGGACAAGCGGCTAATCGTGCTCCATGCTATCGAACCGGAGCGGGAATGGCCATTGCCACCAATCCCGGCATCTTGAGCACTTCACTGGGAAATATCAATTGCTGTATTTTATAAAATGGCTCTATGTTTTATATGAATCCCGTGTATCGTATTTTGCCTGCACCAACTTGAATAGAAAGCAAGGGCTGTGGCGATTCGAAATGTCAAGGATCGGGTCCCGTGGGTTATGTCGGAATTATCCAGGCGCTCTTAGGGACCGTGGAGGGTATAATCTACTCACATTAGGCTGCATAAAGCTTTTTTTTTTGAGGATCCTTTTGTCAGAACTTGCGGTGGATATGTTGCTTGTGCACGATGTGAATACGGTCAGAGAGTGTCGCAGGCACTCTTAGAGGCACTCGCTGCACGGCCCGCGGCGGGCCGCGTACAACGTAGACTCCGGTGACTACAGTATACTACGTGTACAAGTGTTCTCTCTCGATTTCAACAACCTTGATCAAGTCCATGCTATGATCTACACCCCCGCCTTCCTTATTATCTGTCTCATAGCATACGTGCGCAACCTCCGAGATGGAAACAAAGACAAGCGAAATGCCATCTTCAAAGCTCTAGGCATCCCAGAGACCGAAACCGACAAGAAGAAGATTGTCGGCTTCTTCCATCCGTACTGGTCAGCACGACGCATCGCCGCGCGTCCATGTTTCTGATTCAGCTTGCTGATAGGTTTGGATTTGTGCAGTAATGCAGGCGGGGGCGGCGAGCGCGTGCTATGGACGGCAATTGTGCTCACGCAGCGCGCCGAGCCCGATGTGGTGAGTGTGGTGTACAGCGGAGACAAAGGCGTGACAAAGGAGCAGATCATCGAGAAAGTGAAGGTGCGTGAGCGCGAGGCTGCGTGCAGGTGCATTGGCTGAAAAGGTGGACAGGCGAACTTTGACATCGCACTTGCACCCGAAAGCCTCCACTTCGTCTTCCTACAGTCTCGCAATTGGATCGAGGATTCAGCGTGGCCGCATTTCACGCTCGCAGGGCAGAGCATCGGCTCCATGTACCTCGCGTTTGAGGCACTTTGCGAGCTCATCCCTGACCTTTACATCGGTACGTGCGCTTCTGCACTACGCTGCCGCGAGACTAATAAAGAGACCCGCAGACACCATGGGCTATGCCTTCACGTTCTACGTCGTGGCGTGGTTGACAGGCGTGCCGATCGGCGCATACATGCACTATCCCACTATCAGCACGAGCATGTTGAAGCGCGTGGAGAACCGCACAGCCTCGTATATGAACTCTGGCGCCATATCGTCGTCGTCGATACTAAGCAGCGGGAAACTTCTGTGCGTATCTTTGTCTATGTGTGGGCATCTCGCTGACTGGTTCATACGTAGGTATTATCGCATCTTCATGTATTACTACGCCCAAGCCCTCCGCCACGCGTCATTCGTCATGGTCAACTCCTCATGGACAAAGAACCACGTCGACTCCATCCTCACGCATTCAGATGTCCTTCTGGACGTGCTCCATTTACCGTTCACAATTCTCACATTCATTGCGTCTCTTGCTCTTTCCGTTCTCTTGCCGAAGGTCTCGCACAATTCTCTACCGAGGACAGCACCCAAGAAAGCGTCCATCGTGTATCCATCGTGTGATACGCGCGCAATGTCGGCGTTCCCACTCGAGGGCCGAGAGCGCATCATCCTGAGCATCGCGCAGTTCAGGTACGGTGCCTCCTTTGCTTTCGCTGCACCAGCATCATTAAAATCTGCCGTTCCCCAGACCTGAGAAAGACCACGCAGCGCAATTGCGCTCGCTGCATGCGCTCTTTCGCAAGTATGGGGAGTACAAAGCGGCCGGCGTCAAACTCGTTCTCGTGGGAGGTAGCCGTAATGAAGAAGATGCAAAGCGCGTCGAAGGCCTGCGAAACCTGGCAAAGGAACTCGAGATTGAGGTGTGTTGACGCTCGGCGGTCGTGGAGTGCCATTTGTATCTTATATATCCGCCGCAGGATTACGTCGAGTTCGCGATCAACGCGCCCTACTCACAAATGCTGTCTTACCTCTCGCGCGCGAGCATCGGTCTCAGCACGATGGTGGACGAGCACTTCGGCATCAACGTCGTGGAATTTATGGTCAGCCGTCCTCATTCCTTATGTGCTTTAGCGGCTGAATGACAACTTCCATAAGGCCGCCGGTCTTATACCCATCTCCCATGCGTCAGGCGGCCCGCTCAACGACATCATCGTCCCATATGACGGCCAGCCCACAGGTACACGACGCGTCACATCCCTCGATTGCGCTCATTTCTGATGCATGTTCACAGGCTTCCATGCCAAGGACCCTGACTCGTTCGCGGAGGCGCTGCACACGGCGCTGACGCTGTCGACGGAAGAAGACTTGGCGGTGAGACAGCGAGCGCGGTCGTGGGCCGTGAGCAAATTCTCGGAGAGCGAGTTTGGGAAAGGCTGGCAGGCGTCAGGATGGCGCCAGTGGTTGTAACTTATTTGACAGATCTTCTGACAATTGCAGCCTTCACAGACTGCGCGGCCTCCACACGGCTGTTTTCATATCGATAGACCCCCGACACGAGATTGTTCGCTGTAATGCTTAGGCAACTATCCCCCGGACGCTGCACTCGTCGAAAAAACTCCGTGCATCTGTCCATGGTTGAACTTTCTCGCCAGTATAATCTTGTAAGCAGCATTCTCGGCTGAACTCCGGCTTTGGCCATGTTGGTATCAGGGTCATCTATCCGATCCTGTCATGGGAAAGCAGTATTGGAGGTGAGATTCGCACACTCGGCTCCTCCTACATTTGACAGACTTGCAGATATGTTCTTATCCGATAAATCAGCTACAATTAACACAGAACGACTATCTTCTGTGTGAGGTCTGCTCGGAGACTACTACAAGCCCAACATGGTGAAGGAGGAACCAATGACCACGACTTCCGTGCCTGATGGCAGTGTTTCTGGATAGCCACAACACGTTACAGCGACGTCGATATTGGAAAAATTTCCTGTCTTCCCTTCCATGGAATAGGGAATAACCTATCGTGACAGCAGCGGGTGTGTACTCTTGAGCCTCGTGGTGATTTATCATAGATCCCATACTCTTTTATGGGCTCTCGTTTTTGGATTTTTTTTTCCTCGAGCGGACTCATAGTCTATATCCAGGTGGTTTGAACCAATACAGTATCTGTATTTCGTCTAGGATTGGCTTCGTCTCCGCGGCCTCCATGGTATGTACATCGAAAACGTCGTGTGTGACTAAAGGCTAACTGAAATTTTCAACCCATGACCACTTCTTTCAATTTCGAGTTACAATTCGCTATCTTCATCGAACCTTACATGGAGACCAGCTCGAGCTAGACCCTGCGCCATCGGCGGGAGGGCCATTGGCCGGAGGATCATCGGCTTGTGGAATGGCGCACCGGGAGCTGGCGTAGACGTCAATAGCCCGGCTCGTCTTCAGGCAAGATGCGAGTAACCGGCGAATGTATCTGCAGGTCGATCTCTCAGCGAAGCTCCGTGCGATAACTCAGCGGCCTACCCCAATTTTTGCTTCGATTCCGGAACCATGCGGGCGGATGCTTTTGCAAAAAAAATGTCCTCGTGTGCTGGCCGGGAGCTATTCCGCGACATTGGCACCCTCATAGGACCTTGGATGTGGGTGATTCGCTTGCAGCCATGGCTCGATGAGCCGGCGAACGGTGCCTGGCAGGCGATATAAGATTTGGTGGGCATGAGGCAGATAAACTCCGCGACGTACCACGGGTCTTTCGATCTGCACTGATGCCTCGCGGAACGTAGCCGCTGCAATTCAAACGCTGGCTGAACCTTCGTCGAATGAGAACAGGAATGGGGATAATATAGCCCAAGTACGTACCTCTTAACGAATGGCTAGCTTATGCACTGATAAACGAAGGAATGACTAGGAGGATGATTAGAATAATTCAGCTGGGGCAGAGGCCCGCTGCTTGTTTTCAAAACCCTGCGGGATCTCTGACCTTTATACTATGAACAGCGCCTAGGTGTTGGGTGGGAAGGACGTGGTGTCGGAGTACGATGAATGGAAGATGATGTCGAGAGTAATGCATCTGCCTCACCGCGTACGTATCTCGGCAATATGTTAGCGTCTTGTGGCTTGCGTTCATTCCGCGACTATTGCGCCAGGTTGCATGCGGTAATCCCATGGTTTTAAATTTCTCAAGCCGATCTTAGACCACACGAGTCAGGGTCGGAGTGGAACATGACTAGTCCACGAGGTAGCCTTTCGGTAGAACCGTGCTATCCTTGCCTGTGAGGCAGTATAATCTCCCCCCGGTCTGAGGTCTCGTCACTGGCAGTCATGGATGTAGGGTATAAAGGTGACCCGTTCTAGGTCCAATCGACGACTCTTCCATCTAGCCTCCGAGCCTGGGCATGAACATCGCCCTACTTGCTGGAAAGTTTAAAGGGAAGTAGCATTCTCCAACTTGGCTCCAACGACCGACTCTACTTACATACGGTGAATGACAGATGTGCTGCTGCGGCCTGGCGATGCGATTCTAGAAGGCTAAACGGCGGCAACCTGTTGTTTAATATAGGAGAACGCTGAAGCACAAGGCTTAATCTTCCTACAGCTTGTCATCAAATGGTATGCGTTTGAAGACAGTACATGAATTAGCGAGGCAATGAGCGGGTCGAGACCAGGCATGCACATGCCGCAATGGCATGTTCATCCGGACGGAGCTTTTCTAACTCCGATCTTCTAAAAATGCGCCGCCAAAGATCTACGGCAGAGCTCCAACGTCAGTTGGTACTAGGGCCACTGCCAGCAACGACTAGAGGCCATGATCTGCTGTTCGTCGGGCACTTACGCATGAAATATACGGAGTATGTTCTCTTTGCGCGCTTAGCACAGCTTCAATTACCCATCACACTCAGCTGATTGAACGATCAGCAGGAAATCTGGATTCTAATCCGCGGCCGAGGTCAACTTGTCCCAGTGCAGTTCGCGGAACACCAGCGGAAGGAACTTGTGATTCTTAACGGCGACTTACGGACTTCCGACGATCTGGGCCGATGGACCACCTTGGCGCAAGCTGCATCGTGAATCACAAATCGCAAATGCCAACGAGTGAAGACATTCACTATTTTCCCTTTGTTTTCTACAATCTGTTCCAACGGCTTTCGCGCTAAAGGTGCCGCTGCTTTGATACACAGACATGTCGATACGAAGGCGAGGGAGCATATACTCACCGCCCAACGGCAGTCTTCCATTTCAAGAGCGAGCACAGCCGGGCACAGCTGCGACTCTTTCGCCACGTGCTGCCCGTGTTGGGGTTGTCGGACTTGTGAAAGTCGCAAGCACTGCAATGTACCCCATCCTATGCATTCACAGGTCAGTCTAGATGCCGCGACCGTGACTTTGGATCGACTTCCGCTCCCCTCCACACTGCTCTGGGCCCTGCCAGCTCCCATCACTCATGCATATAATCGCACCCCAGATGCATTTGGCTTTTTTGAGAACCTTCCAAGGGGTTTTATCTGTTCTTTGCGTCAGGAGATATTTCGCGACGAGGATCAGGAGGATCAGGCATTCAGTCCCATACCTTTCACTCCAAAATTAGGCCAAATTCCAGCCTCGTCTTCTGAGCTTGAAAGATGGATGCATAAAGTATCGGAGACGGATTCTGGCTCTGGGTACTTGCACAACACGATCTAGCCTCTTCTCGTCTGGCTTAGCTGGGGGAGTTCTGATGCCTCGCTGCCTGCCTTGTCAATCGGATGCCCAAAGCTAGGTTATCATGTGCCATAACCGTGACATGCTGATCCTCATGGTCCGAGGCCATGCCGCGTTCTGTCACAAGTATACGCCAATGCCAATCAAAGATTCCGTCTCCGCGGCGGAGAGGTTTTCGCAGAAGTGGCCCCGCCCCAAAACTCTGCGAAGTGCGCATCATGGCTTCCGAGTCAAGCATGTTCTCCACACGACCGGCTTTGCACATGAAGCGAGGGTGAAAATAAAGCTGCACTCGTGGAAGGAAAGGGTCTCGAGATGAACTCGGAAGGACAGTGGACGCCTCATAAATGGTGTCTGCTCACATATGGGCTTTCCGGAATGGCCTGCGCATTGCTGACTTGCTTCGATGGTGCGCAACATGCTTCATTCATTGCATTCGCTAGCTCACCTCACGCAAACCGTGCTCTGCTAGCCTACCCAGCAGCACCGGTCCTTCTCATTTCCGATTCATCTGTCTTCATCCTATTGAATATTTACGCGTGTCTGCCCCTCATTTCCTCCATCACTGGTATCGCAAGCGCCCTTCTGAGCCCATTCTTGCCGTCTATGCGCTATCAATCTTCCCATACCTACTAGTAATCGCCATGGCCTCCATCGGCTATGTCTCCTACAGGAAAAAGCAATTCTCTCTCGATCGCAAGCTTAGCGAAGACTGGAACGTGTGGTCTGCCCCCGGTGCACGCACAGTAATCCAGAGCGGTCTGCAATGCTGCGGCTGGACGAACGCCGCACACGCTTTTGTGTCCTCCGGGACCTGTTACGCACGCGCGCCGCTCACAGGTTGCCGTGGCTCCCTGACGGAATTCGGGCGGGACGAGGTATCCACAATTTACGGCACTGTTTTCGTGCTCGTTCCCATGCCCCCGCCAACATCTTCATAGCGCTGATCTGCGCAAACCCTGTCACATGCCGTTCTAGCAAGGGTCTCACGCCGAAGCGATGTCGCTTGCGCATCGCGGACGTGGCGAGCATAATGAATTCTCGGCGGAGTTGAAGAAGGACTACACCCAGGCCTACTCTGCACGTGAAGACAACGAGGCTGGTTCCGATTGGCATGCCGGAGGCAGCAAGCGCTGCTCCGACGGGACTAGGTATCTTCCGTGAAGATAAAGACGATCGAAATTCTCACTCCTTCAACGCTTCTCGGAGAAGCGATTCGTAAGGGCTCCGCTCGACTTTTATCCTCGGAGTTTTGTTCGCACAATATCTTGCAGATACCTTAGACCGACATATTTCCTGTTTGCCTGCTGCGATTCCTCTCGGTATTGTTAATGTTTATAATTCGTGAAATATTTCCATCGACATCATGACTATGGTTTCCTTGGGGCCATTCGATAACAAGCTGCAGAGTAAAGACTGGCCGTGCTGACACATGCTCAAGGATAGAGCACCAGTATCGGATGACTGGTAAACAAGTGGGGGGGCGACATCACCTAACCATACGGTGCCAGATATAGTACGGGGAGCGGCGAGAGGCGGAGACCACTGTGAGGAATTGGTGAGCGCCAGTTCGGTGAATACTTTGAACGCAAATGACCGAGTGCCATGAAGTCCACTGCCAGCTCGCTTGGGACAGAACATCCACATGGCCTTCATGGGTGATGACCAGCAAAATCGAAGAGGAAATTTGTTGCTGACAAAAAGGAACGGTGAAAATTGGGTGTTGATGGTAAGAAGTCACGGAGAATCGTTCTAGAATCCAGATCATAACATGGCGTGTGTTGTGATGAAGATTTTTATAATGGTGTGGAAAAGGACGAGGAGAGAAATAGAAATGGACAATCGTGGCTGTGGGGCAGAGTAGGTGATGAAAATTTCCGTTCACGCAACCACTTGAACGATAAAACAAACTCTCACTCTGTGACCGTAAGGTTGGGGAGTATCAGCATCCTTTTGCTCGACCGACTGACCGGTTGCCGCTTGTACTTGAAAAGTCGTCCACCCTTGCAGGGAAAGGAGAAAGGCGACATTTCTTATCCGAGTTGAATGATGTTGCGTGATCCGGCATGTGGGGTGGCCCGCGTGAACCGATCCTCCACGTTGCGCACATGCAGTAGAATTGGTAGCTTCCATCCAACAAAGTCCTCGAACACGAGTCCTACTTGGATTGGAAGAATTGAAGACGGAGTCCCTTGACTGGGTCAAGGGAGCGTGAAGAAGCCCCAAGTCAGCCTAGATCAAGGCTCGGCCGAGTTGAAGCCTGGTCTACGTAGTTTGTTCGCCAGCAAAGGGAGGAAGTCGCAAGGCGATGGATCGTTTCTGAGACAGGCTGTCAATGCTCGCAGCACAACGTTGGCTTCGACAGAATGCGTAACAGAGATTCATTTCCTTTGAAGGACAGGCTGAGGAACAAAAGTCCGCGGGTATGTTCGCTGCTATTCATTCAAAGAAATGTGGAATCGTAAACAGTACCGGATGATACGTTGGAACATGAGGGAATCTTACCCTTTACAAATGTTTTCGCATTATCCATATGTGCGATGAACCTTATACGGCATCTGGCCGTCTGGCGCTGACCGCCACTATAACCTTCGTCGGGCATGCGGTGCATACTGGCGGTCAATCGTCTGTAAACAAGCCCATCTCCATAAACATCTCGGGACGGAATCAGCATTAGACGAGAGCTCGTCTCACCGTCATATCTCTTTAGGTAAAGAGCTGCTTTCAAGACGCGATGACGATTGCGATGGGAACGATCGTGGAGTCTGCAGAATGGAAAAGACCTGAAGTAAAGCGCATGAGCGATTGAAGGTGAAGACGGCAGACCCGGGCCTGAATTTGTTGTCCGCTACGTACTAACTACCTCGCTTGATCTCGTTTCACCTCCTCAATAAAGGCTTCAAGTCATCCAAGTTCATACCAGATACCTCGATACGGTGGAGAGAGCGACGCTCTTCGCCAGAGTCTGTCATTGACATGCGCGGTGTTTGATACCTTGTCGGTAGCTGTGGAGGGCAGCGGCGCAGCGTGGCTCGAACTAAAACCCTCGAACACAATTGTGCGCCTTCCTGCCCTTAATAATGATTCCTTCCTGCCTGGGCCTTACCCAACTCGTGCAGTCCCAGCAGAAAGTTCACCGCAGCAATCGTACCTCCGTCCTCCCCGAGTCACAGCAGCGCCCAAGCTGCCATGCAGGTAGAGAGAAAAGTACTGCAGTGCCCGGAGCGTTGCACGGGGCATGTACATAGCATGACATTTCAGGGCGAATTCTTGTGAGGTACCGGCGAAACCGACCGGATTGGAGAACTCATTACTCACAACGAGAACAGCGACGCCTCAGAAACGATAGCGCGCCAGGAGAATGTCGAACTGTGTATGTCAGAATGTAGGCAGGGTAAGGGGTGAGGCGGGGGATTATAGAAAGGCGTTGAACACGAACTTTCATCCTTGTCATAGCTGATCGTTGATGCTAGCGATCAACGTCTTCTTTTTCCTATGCCTATGCAGATGCTGTCACTGTACGACCATGTAAGGCGTATGCAGTACCCATCCAGAGGGTGACGCGGGATGATCCCTGTGCTTCTGTTGATCCATTCAGTGTTTAGGAATGGAAAAGCTCAGCCAGTGCTCTGCAGGCAGGAAGCGGGGCTGACGTTCACGGAGATGAGCTGGTACCGCACCCGACTCGAAGGGCAAACAGAGACAATAAGCCCGGATCAATGTCTCGAGGTGGGTTCGACTCACAATCCGGTAAGACCAAATAAGGCGTTCACGGCGTTGAGCGGGCGGTTCGACAATTCCGATCTTAAGAAAAGCCATTATCTGGATAACACACCTCATTGAATATCATGTAGGACAAAAAATTGCTAGATAGGAGCACTCACACTCTCGCAAACGCGTTCTCTGTTATTCTGGCCGGCCTCTTCCAGTTTACAGCTCGGAAGCATTTCCAATACGGAGCCAATCTGTGTCCGCCAGCCGCACGGCCCAGTTTGCAAACGCGAGCATCGGAGGCGGTGGCGACGGTGCCTATGACACAGTCGAGGAATACTTTCAGACCCGCGAGGCTCCAATCTATCAGGAGGATCCAGTGTCGCATCGGTCGACGATCCGGGGAATTCGTCGAAGTCTGAGCAGTCACTTCGCGCGGGAAACCGGCCTGTGGATAGATAACGCGTAAGCATGCGAGCTATGTATTGCATATATCTACAGCTGGTCCTTTTGATGATGCTATGGAAATCCGAGACTCGTACCTCGTATGGACGGGCCGTGTCTAGAATGTTGGCATCTACCTCTTGCGTAGTTGATTGGGAGAGCCTCTGTGAAGGATTTTCCGCATTCCATCTACCTTTACCGAATTCGAGAGCCTGCGTACGTCAGCCAGCTGCAGTCCGCAAGCAATCAATCGAAAGCACAGTCATAGAATAAAGCCTGAGATACGCAACGCTGATGTTTCTATACTGCGTTCGAAGAGTCGCTGCTGTGCGCGCTGAGTGTCCCTTGAGTCTGACGCGGACAGGGCAAAAAAACTGCGCACATGGACCGAGGATCAGGATACGTACGAGGCTCTGAGTTTTTAGCCAGAAGTGGTGCCACCTAGCGTAAGACTCATTAGACTTTAACGAATGGCAACAAGAAGGGATAAAAATGTAGTGCTCTCGGCAGGGATCGGTGGGGTAGCAGATGTGCGCTGGCTGCGCCACAAAGCCTCCATTGTTGTGGGCCTGAGGGTTTCAGTCATGACTGAAGGTTTCTTTGCGTCCGCGTCTGGAGTGCCCGAAAAAGAGGCAATGTTGTATCCGGTGGCAGAAGTACTGTGTAGAGACAAGACCGGGGAAAGGGTACCGCTTGGCCCTTTGGAGGAACAGGCGATCATTCCGCGCACAAAACAGTGGCGTGCAGTTGCGGGCATCGTGGAGACATATCATGTAGATAAGATATTGGGTAGATACGTATGCTCCATGAAAACGACGTTCAAAGCACGTCGAGCGAGAAAAGTTGCAGCAGACTCGTCGAGTCGAGACGATATCGCCATGGTGACCCGGGCCGCCGGCGCCTTTTCGGTGGCAGTGACCCGGGAGCCCGGCCGAGCCGGTGCCAAAGTCAAGGCCTGCCCCGGTGCTTGCCAACGCCATCGAGTCTACCATCCTACCATACTCACAACGTGTTATCGATATTGCGGCCGCAGATTCCAGTGCTAGGCAGCAACAGATCTCCAGTCCAAATTTACGAGTCGCGCTCATTGTCAGAATGACCTTCACGATGCTCTCCGCTCGGTCAAAAGCGACTAGGTATCCACAAGCAATCTCGCCAGCCCGGTGGTCGTCTATTGGGAATACTGACTCCCGGTCCGATTGAGGTCTGTTGTTATTCAAAATAAGCAAAGGACTTGATTAAAGGATCGATTGTCAGGTGTGTATGTGGCTTTCTCTCTGCTTGATTTCTGCCCTTTTATCGAAAGCAGTCCTCGGCTCCTCAGCGGCCTGCCTGAGCCAATCGGCGGCCTAGCCTCTGCATAGGATTAATCTTCATTCTCGACTGCCTCATCGGCACCGTGTCTTCGCGTTCCGTCTTTGATGTTCTGCTCGGAGAACATTGAGCCAGTCTGTCCCATTTCTCTTCGACCTTGCTAATAATGACTTCTTAGCTGGACCCATGGTACTTAAGCCCTGCAAGATGGGGGGACAAGCCGTCGATCTCACCCCGCGGCACTATGTATATGCTATCTCTTCTCACCGCCGTTTATCCTGTCCTCGTACCCAACGTCACCATCGTCGCGCTTGCCGCACCATGCTTCATATATGACACAGTCGACTACCAGCCGTCCGTCCCGACAGTCAGGGTCGCCGTCATCGGCACGATTGCATTCAGTACGTCACCAACTCTTCGATGCTCTCGAAATGCACCCACCAATGCATGCTTCCCGATAGTCATGTTCATCGTCCGCATCACCTGTCTCTTCCTTTTCGCACGGCATCGCATTGGCCTGCGTGGCCATCGTGCACAAAGCACTATTCGGACGCAGAACTCCATCCGCCTCACGGTTCCGCGCACAGCTGAGCCCGCCGTGGTCCGCAGCTTCGCGCTCGGCACGTTCATGGGACGCGACAATCAGCTCGCGCTCATCGCGCCGACGCCCACTGTACTGACGCCCAGCCACGCTCGTGTCTACGAAGTCTCGTCCGCGTCGGCTCCTTGGGCGCCGCTTCGCTCGTCGCTCAAATTGGAAGCGACTAACGTGACTGGCTGCTCATTCGACAGCGCCAGGACAAGCATGACGTTGATAAAGTGCGTTTAGGAGCCTTCGCTCGATGTCTTTCCTTGCTGCGTGACCACCCATTATCTACGCAACTTTGTTTTTTCTTTCATACTAGTACCGTGAACACGCCATCAGAGGATCTGCAGGTGGCATGGGCAAATCAGTATAATATTTAGCTGAAAGTGAACGGGGGCTTATGTCGGCTCAATAACTGCATACGAAACGAGCACGCGCTCACCATGACAGCATGTCAACCGATATGGCTATGTCCTAGCCGATTGCTCGTGGGCTCGTCGAATTAAACGACGTCGTTGTACCGAGAGCCCATCGCATCTCTGGAGCAGGAGCTCGGTGGTGGCCACAGCGGTGTGGCATTAAGCCCATGACGCGAGCGTTCAAGACCAGAGAGACGACGCAGGCGAACCGGGCGATAGGAGGCATGAGCCGATGTAACCATGTAGAAGATAGCACTTGGTCAAACCTGAGGGCACGGTGCAAACCCGGTAACTTCGGCGTACCAATGACTCGCCAGATTCAGCCGGTGTTTCTAGTACTCAATCTTTTCCCGGGCGCACAGCATCCTGTCTCCCAGGCGCATAGCAGTGACTCGTGTCTTCCCGGCGCACAGCATCGTACCTCCCGGGCGCGCCGCATCTCTGCATCTCTTCGGGATGGTACGTCCTTTCTGATCGCAGCTGGTAGTACTGAGAAATCCTACTCCGGATCTTACACGTGTTCGTAATTTGGCATCCGGACATCAAAAGCCTCAGGCCAAAACTGCCTCTGAACCGATACTCAGGGGTCCTAGTCTTGCGCGACCACCGCCGCTGCTGCGGTGATCCGGGCCCTCCCCGAATCGCCAAGCTGCCGGCCGAGCCGGTGTGCCGTGCGTGCAGAGGCACGGCAGAGGCATGCAGCCATGTAGTGACGTAACTATCGATCGACCACCTTGAACCTCTTATCCACACGACTGACTACCCACAAAGGTTGCAGGCTGGGCAAAGGCTGGGATACATTAGACCACGAATGTGGATCGAACAAGCACATAACGTTTTGACATTATCTCATGTCCACAGGTAATCTCGCCAGCTCAATGTGACTGGAAGGCTATCTGTCTAGGTCTTTGACTCGGGATTCATGCTCGCCATGCTCGAAGAAGACTGGGCATTTGGGTGCGTCCATTGGATGACTTTCCGCGGCCTTATTTTTATTCTATGATATGTTTTGCAGCTCATTTAGATTCAGAGTCCGCTGATTTGCGCGACCTGATTGGATGAGGAGGTCATTTTGGACGTTAGCGAGGCATTTGAAATGGCCTCTGGAATATCATACCATAGATTTTAAGGCCGCGGAAAGTCATCCATTATTGCTTCTGATCAGACGATCTCACTGATGAAGCGCCCATGCCAAAGACGCTCCCCGGTACGCCACCCCATTGCATTATCGCCGTGATGTTGCACTCTCCGCATGTGACGTCTTGGGCCTTTTCACTATTCTTGCTTTTGTCGTCTTGCTTTTCTCACCTATCCCCAGAAGTGGGCCCCAATCCAGCGACAGCTTCTAGTGGTCAGTTTTCATCACGATTTGTCTGGCTGAGCAAGTCCGGAAATTTGCGAGGACCTTAAGCCGTGGTTGAGCCACTGGAGGCGTGACCTGCATAGCGAGCGTGCGTGAGCGTGTTTCAACTTTCCTGATATTGCACAGCCCTCGTCGCGTCTTCCACTTCGTCTTTCACTCCGTGCCTCTGCTTAAAGGCGGGGTCACAGTTCAAGTACATCCCCTTCATCTCCTACAAACTTGCACATCCCCCCTTTCACAATAGTGCTATGTCTCTACTCTCTCTCTTTATCATCCTCGCTCTCTTTCTCGCACCCGACGCTACTCATGTCGCACTCGCAGCGCCAAGCATCTTCTATGACATCGTCGACAACCACCCACCCGTGCTGACTGTCAGGATCGTCGTCGTCGGCACAACTGCATTCAGTACGTTGTCAGCATTGTGCTAGCCTCAGAATGCACTCACCAACGCACCCTGTCTGATAGTAACTTTCATCATCCTTACGATCTGTTTCTTCCTCCTCGCGCAGCGTCATACGCCGCGCCGTCGTCACGTGCCTGGTGCTCGGAGGCAGAACGCCCTCCGAATCCGTCTCCCGCACATCTTGACGGACNCCATGCTTGCCGAACGCGCCTTCGTCCGCAGCATCACTGCCGGTGCGCTGGTGGTAGGCAGCAATCAGCTCGCGCCCGTCGCCGCGCCGCCCACCGCACGGAGGTCCGGTCATATGCGTGTATATGAAGGCTCGACTTCCTCGGCGTCTCTCCTTTCTTCGCTCGAGTCGGATGTCACAGACTTCTCGTTCAACGGTGCGGGTTTGCGGGCTTGACTCCAGTACCAGTATGCCTAGCAGCCTTCGTACGTTGTCCCTTTTGTTGGGTGTCCACCCGTTAGCTATGCACCTTTGCTCCTGCTTTCATTGCTATACTTTTCTTGCTGTCGCGCTGTCGAATTAGTTATCGAATGTACTGGCCTCTGTATCCTCGCTTGCTTGCTGTGTTGTATCTCATTTCTATCGTGCATTGCTCTATCTGCATAGAATACTACTCGATCGTGTGTTCACACCATGCGTCGCACTCCGAATCGACTGCCCGAGGCTGTAAGAAGCCATGTGGATTTGGGGAACAGCTTGAGTATAGCCTGTAGAACCACGGCTTCATCAGTGGCTACAGGAAGCGGAATACTATTAGTATTATGCAAGTTGCTTTCGATATGCCAGGGGCAATAACGTCGATGCGCACGAAGTCCGGGGTGAGACGGCTGGTCGTAGTTGGTAACGCTGCCGAGCAGGAAGGAAGGAAAAACAACAGTGCGGATCCGGAAGCTTTTGACATCCTCGGTCGCAATTGCTTAGATGGGTGGTACGCAGGGCGAGATGACACAAGGACATGTCGACATCGTGAATTGTGCCCTCGGTGATTTTACAGTAAACTATCGTCTTTGCGCTAGCTCCATGCGCGTTGTATCAGGGAGGCTGTGACATTGGCTCTGCTACCTCGATTTGGCTATACATATAACAGGGTTCTCGTGACAGCCGTTCCTGCGCTGAGCCTTTGGATGAAACCAATGCGTAAAGCAACGATCCTGCACGATTCTACAAATAGACGGCGCAAAGTGCGAAGGTCCTGGAAATAAAGTGCGTGATAAGATGAAACGAAGAAGATTAATAGGATGGCACCGAAGATAATTGGCTGTCGCCGTCCAGTGCGCCAACATGCCCGATCTGCTAACGGGTCCGCTTAAGAAGATGAGCCATGTACATAGCCACCAAAGAGTCCGAGTCCGAGCAGAAGCCGCCCGAAGGACTTAAGGAATACGCGAAGTGTTATTAGGTTCCAGAAGGGAATCGGACGGAGTGGGTGCAATGAACGAGCCTTTGACGAGGAACTGGGTGGTGGCATATGAGTGTGGGTGCAGCGGTGCAACCCCATGATATAACATACAGTAGAAGATACTTAACTGCGTCTGCTTCGGAACGGCCAGCACTTATGAATCGAAATTTGGTCGAAATAGAGGGCAGGTCGTTCCGCGTGTTGTCGCAGGGATCGAAACGAGGACTCGAACCGGGAGACGTCGCGATTTCGCGTGGCTGACGTAGTAATGGATTAATCACTGAATCGCTTGAACCAACGGGTCAGCTGCTCCTGCCCTTGAGCTGCTCCTACTTACTCTTGCTCTCCTCCCACTTGCTCTCACCACCTCTGTGGTAGCATCTTCGCGCTCTTCAGGCAGCTGCTTCTGCTTCAATAAACCATATTAGATTCACCGCGGTAAGATTGAAACACGTCTCTACGTTGAACTGACGTTTTCTTCGCAAGCATCCGCCAGCACACCATTTTCCAGGTACACATACCGCATATCAGCCATGTTTAGTGCTGGTCTCGCACCTAGTGTTCAGCACGCTCTTGCGAGCAGTGAAGACTAGTTCGGAACTTTCGGGACCCAGTTGTCGCCATAGGGTCAAGTATTTTCTGACATTTTTACGACATATAATGGCACGATGCGGGAGATCCCGGACATTGACACTTTTATCCTAGGATCCTGGGCCCGCCGCAAACTCATCAGTGTGATCCAAGGACCGCGGACGGCAAAATGTTCTCTGCTTATGTGCCATCATGGGTCATATATGATTCTGTCCCTTGTCGGCCCTCTCCGAACCGCGGTCAATATGTGCGCATCTTGAATCGCCAACGCAGACAGTACGAATACCATGCCTCTGTCTGTCCACCAGTGATTTCAGGGACTGAAACCGACGCATCCGACGCAGAAGTGCCTCACCATCTGCAAGTCTCGGCTCTCGCTTCCGTACGCTGGTCTTCAACCATGCCCGCCTTCGCCGCCCTCATTCTCTTCCTCGCGCCCCATCTTTTCCCATTTGCTCTCGCTGATGCGAGCAACCCTGATGCCTCCGCATCCGTATCTCACGTCCCAAATTTCAAGATTATCATCATCAGCATAGCAGGATTTTGTGAGTGGCTCGCCACCCTGCGACTCACGCCACCCTCGTCGCTGACCATTCCCTTGCCCCAGTGACGCTCATTGCCTTGATCTTCGGGCTACCGTATATTATGCGACACCAAGCCACACGGTCTCGAGAGGCATTCGAGCTCACGAGCTTGCGCAGAAATGCAGGCTTGCCGCAGCGAAGGCGCCGTGACATCAGCAGTGGGCGCTTGAGTGTACCGCGGCCATCAGCGAGCCTACAAGGCGACATGTTGTCTCCAGCAGGCAGCGCTGTCCAAGCGCACCCTTCTCCTGTCACGAACGGTGACGGCCGTCCCATTCGAAGACCCGCTCTCGCACCTCCTTCCCCGGCTCTCACGGCCGATGTTGTTCGCACCCACGGAGGAGCGCTCGCCGGCGGAGTAGATTCTGCTACTGGACAGCCGATCGCCACGTCGTCCCGCGTCATCTCGAGCACGGAACTCTTATCAGACGTTACGCAGTCGTCTCTGCTGTGATAGCTGACAACGCTGCCGATTGCCTCCCCCACGATACTTACGCCGTTACAGTCAGGTCTTCGCCCTTTACAATCTTGCAGCTCACATGTAGCTTGGCTTCATTCTGACATGTAGAACCATTCAGCCATGCCCGCATCTGCCTTCCCAACAGCATTTTTAAACCTTCCTATCCTGCTTTGCAGTAATGCAATGCCTTAGCATCATCTTGCTTTATCCTGCTCGGGAATACCTTCCAGGCATCGAAGGATGAGAGGATCGACCGAGACCTAGGTACGTAAGGCAGGGCTTCATCTCCATCCTCTGCACTCAATCTTGCAGTGGCCATACGCTCAAATATGTTAAGTCCAACTGCACTTATCAAAGTTAATAGGCTGTTGATCATACCCATTATTCTTTCTTACAGGCCGTGTTTCGGCCCGGCCACAAGGGCATATTTGGGCCAATCGTGTCGCCTGCGGCCCTATAGTATACCAGTTCGATAGATACGCCAAGATTGCCCTATGGACACGTGTGGGTGATCAATTGATCCGGGGGAGCTGGTTGAAGAGAAACGCGCAGCTAGCGTAGATGCAAGGGGAACGGAACCTCGCATAAATGCGATCTCGGACACGTGTAGTAGCAGAGGAGGCCGATTCCTCCGAGGCTGAGCGGAGACGGCGGATTTGACAGGAACTGACCTTCTGCTCCAGACACAGCCACGATGTCGTGGGGCATTCACATCGGCCCGTGATCAAAGGACGCCACTGCGAGCCTTCGAGCGTCAGGGATGTCCAAGCCTCGAGGCGGTGAGCGCACTTTCTGATGCAGACACATGCGCAAGCCGACTCTCACGACAGATGCCGAACTTCGAAGTTTCGAATGCGCAGGTGACTTTATGGCCTGTCTCAACCCATACAGCCCACGGAAGTGCGCTGCCAACGTCCTCTGTGCCGACGTCCTTTTTCGAACCGATGCAACGATCTATAGGCTTCTGCAAACAGGTAGCACAGATTGAGCTCATTGTAAGCTGCAGCTTATCTTCCAGCATATTCGACGGTTTGTCGCTGGGTGCCGATAGTGTGAGACTTATGTTCTTTCATCCAGGACCATGCTTACATCGTGCCTGGTACGGGTCCTTGCGTGTCGCTTCGCATGTGACCAGGTCTAACTGTGTACAGTAAAGTCGGAGAGAGGAAGAAGGGGAAGAAGATGATGACGAGATCGATGTTGACGATGGGGGAATAGGCTGGTAAGGGACGGGGGAACCCCCGAACTCCAATACAACACATGGGCCGGGGTCTCGACATCGCCACCGACCCGAAGGCGCTTCTCAACTTCTTTGAGCCCATCTTCCCCCATACTTCATGCAGCGCGGACGGCTCATATAAATGCGCCACCAGTCCTTCAAGGAAATGGGACCGACCGCTGCAGAGTCTTGCCCAATTACCTCGCCCATTGTCCGTACATCTATAGTCATGTCTTCCCTTCCCCGTCTCTCCAGTTCGGCCCTCCGCATCGCCCTCATCATGCTCACCTTCACTATGCTGCACACTGCTCTCGCCGTCCCAGTCGACGGCAACGCGCCCTCGGATCCCGTGTCCGTACCCAACGCGCGGGTGATAGTGGTTGCTATACTTGGCTTTCGTGAGTGCAGCCCAAACAAACTACAGCCTCGCCACAGAATATTCATCCGAACCTTGACAGTTACCTTCATCGGCATAAACGCAGCAATCTTCGTCGCCACGCGCCGTCGAAAGCTGGCCGCCCGGGCCTTGACCCGCAGTGTCGCGCGTCCCCTCGCCACAGCCGCGGCCGCGCCTACCATCCGTCCGCCCAACGCAGTAGCTTATTATCATGGCCGCGGCTTCGTCGCGTCCGCGACGCATCCTGCGCCATCTGCATCTGCGTCTGGAGAGCAGACGCGTGATGTTCGCGACGTACAGTTCATGCTCGATATGAGAGCGTGAGCACTGCAATGTTCGCGCCCGCCTGCACTGCTGTTCCGCAACATGGTGCGTGTGATCGTTCTGCGTGTGATCGTATTTTCAATGTTTTGTTCGCGATAAGGTGAGGATGTCATTATTGCCGGTTCGGTTTGCCTTCAAACCCAATTCTTGTACCTCTTTTCTTGCCTCTCATCACTTTCGTGTTGTTGAACCTGGTAGTCTTTTCTTGCTGTAATTATCCTCGGTATTCTGTATCGCCATTTCGTCCTGTCTCACTCTGTCTCGGTAGTCGAATATCATAGAAATGCTCGCTCGCACGAACCTTTCTCCCGAATGCAAGTGGCATATTCCTCGGTCTATGCCCACATCAAAAGAATCAATCCCAATGTAGTTATGGACGTACGCTTAAGCGCCTCATCAATACCCATCCTGGTAACATACGCGATACTAGCTGTACATACAGCGCGGTGCTTCTCTGCCCCGTGGATCACAGCAATGAGGCCCTCCTGCGCAGCTTCCCCCAACGTGCCGAGCGGGCACAGAAGCAATTTCGCATTTGGGAAGCATTGGGGCATAACTGCGATGGGGATGAGCTGCGATGGAGAGTGGAGAGTGCCGTGCATCCGCTGATGAACGGGCACCAGCGCGCTCGCTCGACGCTATGTGATCACCGCGTCCTCATATTGTGCATCACAGCCTGTAAGTCGTATCTTGGAGAACAACGCACGCTGCGCGCCAGCCTATGAAAGGTTGAGGCACGGATATTGCGGTCTGGATAGGAGACACGGCGACTGGCCTAGTAAGTACCGTACTGCGCCAAGAGACAACTTCGACATATGTCTGCCCACCTCTGAAACCTTGCATTGTCCAGAGACGCTGTTTCCCTATAGCTGGTGCAATGCACGGAGACAATCTCGCAATAGGCATGGGTCGAGACCAAAGAAAAGCTAGCCAGAAAACCGTTGGGCGGCTTGGAAAACCGAATACTGACCAACGCGTCGGCGCAGCTCGGCACCTCTCGGCATCTGCTTGTGGCCCACAATATCCCTCGAACACGGCGGCCAACTAGGGCGGCCAGCGCTTGCTTTCTGGCTTTCGTTCATCTTTTCTCTCGTCCGACATACAGAGAACGAGCCAGGTCGATACAGGTGACCGATTACCAGGCAGCTTTCCTAGCTATGCTGGTCCGTCGCCATCGCTTGTGTCGAGGACTCTTCCAATGAGGCCTCGGTCTCTTGGTGGCTGCGATCTTATCGCTCAAAGACGCAATGCGCAAGCCGCGTGTTGCGCCTCGGCCGCAGACTGGTGGCGTCATCGATTTTCATACGTTCAAATAACTCCGTCGAGGCGATTTGCCTTTGGCCGGGCATGTCAAGATGCTTCGAAGAAACAGCGTACCGGGACGGACGCGTCATTGTAGCGCACCGCTCGCGCATGTCTTTTAGTCTGGCAGAGCTTCCTGGTCTACAGAATAACATGCTGACAGGAATGACACAGATTGGCTCGACGCGAAAATCTAAAAGATTTCCTGACGCTGTGATCATTCAGAGTCCGGGAGCGGTTAGGAATATGTACCGGAGCCTCAACTCACCAGCACGTTGTTGCCTGAGTGCTTACTTTGTCTTCGCAGCTAAAACTGTTCTCCCGACGCTTGCCTCGAGAAATCTTCAAATACGACATCATGGAGTCGTTACAATATACCCTTTTGCACTCTGCACTTCGTACAATGTCTCCTTTCCTCCTCTTCATCATTCTATTCTCCTTCCTCTATCCCGGCCTCACCATCACTCTCGCTATCGCGGCCCCCGCCATTCGTGACACTGACCTACAAAACTCTACTCATGTCCGAAATGTCTCCATCTTCGTCGGCTCGATTGGATTCTCGAGTACGTCTCATTACTTCACCTTCACACCGAACCACAGTAACCGCCATCCAGTCCTCTTCATTGTGAGCATGCTCGCATTCTTGCGCGTGACCGCGCAGGCCCGCCACACGCGCCACTCTCCCCACATCCACCTTCCGCCATACCACACCGCGCGCACCACACGTACCCAGACCCACGCGGTCGCCCTCCGCGCGCACCCCGATCCGTCCTCGAGCGCGGTCTTCGAGCCATCCGTCGCCGTCGAGGTGGAGGTCGTGGAGCTCACGCCGCTGCGAGCGGCACATACGGCGGACCAGGTGCGCCGGTGCGCGTATGATGCGTCGTCGGGGTCCGAGTCGAGTGTGGAGTCCCGTCGAAAGTGAAGGCTCCTAGGCGCGTGGCGAGCTAGGCGTTTGCGCGTTCGATTCATTTCTGTTGAGTATTCTATCCGTTTCGGGTTCGTGCTAGACTCTGGGGTGAGGTGCACTCGATAGACTACTCTTCCGTCATCTGCTAACTGTGATCTCTTTGTCCATCTTCAAGTCTATTCTACTTTGTCTATTCCCCATTATGCCGTACTTATTGTCTCGATACGTGTTGTCTTCTAGTCTTTCACGGGTCGCGCTGTACTGGTTTCCTCTGCTGTAGCTCTCGCGTTCGTCATCCCATTACTGTACCTACTATCTCTCGTAATATCTATTACCATTGTTCTCGTTTGTCACTCTGCTATGCCACTTAGAATGGATCAAAGATGTTATATCCAATTCACCTCCGTTACCTGACGCCTGCCATGAGCGCGTCTTCCCGTCCGTTACACCCTACACCCTCCCGTGATCACAGTGGCTCACCCTGGAACAAGGCTTCGGGAGATCTGATGCTTGTCGCGCAAATACGTGTACGATGTCTCAGCAATCTCACCGACCGTCGTTCCATTCCACACACAATGCATGAAATGTGCCTAACCACGCCGTCCCACCCTTCCACATTGCGAGTACTCTTTTCAACACACAATAGCTCCAATACCATTCCTGAAACGTGGCATGCCATGAGGCTGTGGACGCAGCCTGTCATGCAGTCACCTGGGCGGAGGTACGTTACCTCTGGCTTTCGCCGTATTTGGGAATTCCTTACGAACAACGTGGCCGACTTCGAGGCAAAGACGGCGCAAAATTGCGTCCATTTGGAGTACTAGGCATCGGCGTCATTCGGCCCTTGCGGCGTGCCACATGGGTCGACAACTTGAAGCCTAAACGCCAATATTGATCGCGCGTGCTCGGTGCAGAGATACGACTCATGCTGATGCTGCGGAGCTCTCGATGTGGACCTAGTCATCGTGCTTCATGCCCCAAAATTGAGTGCACAGGCTGGCGTGTCGAGCCGAGGCGTCGAGGGCGGGCCCGGGGCCCCGCGTCCCGGATATCGGATCAGGATATCTGNATCAGGNNNTNCATCGTGNTCTNNNGNNTCNNNTNCNTCNNNNTCNNCCTTGACGGATCAGATCTCAGATATCGAGGCACGCGAGCACGAGGTCCGCTCCGACGATTAGATAAGACAAGCATAAGGCAAAGACTCGGCGCGTGGCCGCAGAGGCGCACNACGACAACGACAACGACAAAGAGAAGCCCAGAGGCTGACAAGTATAACTCTTGCATTGGCTGCCACACCTCGTGGAGNAACGTGCCGCGGGCAGCACCAGGCACCTACGAACATGACCCTATGCCCTGGGATCCTAGGCAATATAGGGCTGCGGAACGGGTGGCCGCGAGAATACGAGAAGTCTGCAGAGCGTCGCGGATATAGAACATAGAGCAGTGCCACTGCACCGACGTCGGCGGATCGGAGTGCGTAATAGGCGTGAACGGATGGGAGATAGGGGATCGCCAGGGCCGTGGCACTTCGAATTCGATGGGAAACGTGGGACTCCGACATGGAAGGGAAGTAAGTACTGCGGGCGATGGAAACCGCCATGATACATTGAGTTTGCGTCAGAGGACTGAATGGGTCTGCGCATGCATAAGCCGAGCCCGGAGCGATGCTTGTGTACATGTGCAAGAACCAGAGGCTTCCGCGTGCGCCGTGGCCCTAAGGTTTCTAGAGCGTGCGACGCGCCATCCAGAGCCAGAGCGCGACAGCTGCGCATTTGTCCTTCACCATCCATGGAACACAAGGTCTCTGCGCGCCTCTTGGGCCCTGCTAGTTGCGTACTTGTGTGGACATGTGCTGCAATGGGCGGTGTCCCGAACGAGCACTGTGGAGCTCTCGGGCGTACGCAATTGTCGATCGGCGTCCAAGGGGCACGAGGTCTCCGCGTGCATGTAATGTTCCATCTAAGAGCCAAGGATCTGCATCCTTGCACTTGCAGCACGCGACAATCGCCGGGATGCGGTGCATGGGTCCTAGGAGGGCATTGTGGTTCCATATCGGCAGATCGCATGGGTTTTGCATTACGCTCGACTGCTGCGTGCCCGTGCAATCAGGACAGATCAAAAGAGACACAGCAAAACCATGCATTGGGCGGGCCGTTG
The DNA here is from genome assembly GCA_004681135.1 of Hericium alpestre. Classification (NCBI taxonomy): domain Eukaryota; kingdom Fungi; phylum Basidiomycota; class Agaricomycetes; order Russulales; family Hericiaceae; genus Hericium; species Hericium alpestre. The sequence continues at coordinate 18,254 of SFCI01000050.1, read as the reverse complement.
CGCTTCTAAAATTGAGGAACACTACATATCTGGGAGAGGTAGAACCTTCGATCGGTCTGACGCCATCTGGCGTTGGCTGTATGTGGTTGCCGCAGCGGAGAGCCAAAGAGCGGAGCGGCTGGTGCGGAATCGCTGATGACCGATATTAGATCAATGGCAATGCCTTCAGGAACGCTGCTGCCTTCGAGAGCTGAAAGGCAGCGAGCTTTTTTGTCGACATTAAGGACAGTAGTCATACTTGGCCAATCCTGAGAGCTCCGTCCATGAGCGCGAGTGAGCGTAGACTAGTGTCTGCGGGTGTGTCGCTCGTGAGAAATCGGACATTCGAGTGTTTGACCATTGTGCGCACCAGGTGATGACGATCCTAAGATATGGTAGCATCTAACTCGGGATCACGAGCGATCGCACCTCAGAGCGATGCCAGTTCCTCGAGAGAATTAGAAGAGTTAGTGATATGGCATGGACGCAGGCTTCTTGCCGTCTTCGTCTTTGCCGAGGGGCAGTAGCTGTAATCAGGAGTGGGAATCGGCATGACCTACTAGATCCCTTGCCGTAAAGACAGGAAGTCCATCGGCGAGCTTCGTGTGTATTGCCCTCGAGCCTGATATGACAGCCGGCTCGATTTGGTCCCGCCCGCCTGCCCGAACGCTATTAGTGTTTTTGAATGCCGCAGGTCGACTGAATTAGATGCGGACACAATCGAGGACTCGAAAAAGCTTATCAGACGCCAGCTGCCATGTGGCCCGCGGCGAACCTGCGAAGCAAACACCATGCCACGGCTTAGACGCTTCTCGGTAGTGATAGGATTCCGCATGGGAAGGCGCGTAGGATCGGCGGGGAAGAGCAAGGGAAGAGAACCAGCAGGGAAATGGGGGAGCTGGGTGTGGATCCAATCGTCAGTCTAAGTTTCAAGGTCAAAACAATGTGATCGAATTTCCATGATAACCCACCTATCAGCTCAGCTCTCGATGCATGGATCCTGGCCAGCCGTAATGCGGTTGAATCCATGAAAATAAGACCAGGTTTCCAATGGTTATGGGGATTCAAGGCCAGCACTGATCGGTGGCGGATTCGCTCCGTTTGACACGCGATAGACCAGAATAAACAGGGTAACGCAATGTCGCGGAGTTCATTCTCGACTTCTGAAAGCTAAGACAGTGGTGTGAGACTGAGGTGACGTGTAGGGATACTCGGGGTATCGTCGCCATCTGCAAGACGATGATGTGGCGCCCCACGGAAATTAAATAATGGACCCACCAAAGTCCATAACCGCAAACACATCGTAACCACGATCCCGCTGCAAATTCTTGTTTTTACTCAACGCAGCGCATCCTGTCGTATCTCATACTGCTTCTTGAGTTTCATCACTACGATCGCTGCAAATCCATAAGCACTACGAGACTCGCAAGTGGAGAGCTTCCGGCCTCGAAAATCAACCATAGATAAGTACGTCGGACTGGAGGCCCTTCAGGTTTCCTGGTGCAGTCTCTAGGTATGATCAGAATGGCCAGATGTATGAGCGGCTAGTGGTTGGGTTAACGGGTGAGTAAACCAGAGATTCATCCATCGCTGACCTTGACGCGTCCGTACCCAACCCAGCATCCCAACACCGCGCATCCAAGCCTCGTGTTTCTTAAGGCGTCTGTGTATGATCTTTGGCCACGAATGAATGTCTTCAGGTTGGTTGATCGTTGACATTGGTCGACGAATGAAACAGAGATCCATTCATCGCCACGCGACAGGTTCAAACTTGTCCGAAAGTCCTGAGCGTAGTCCTCGTTGTTGACCTCACACAGATGAATCGAGACTTTCTACATTTCTGAATGCGAAGAAATTCTACCAGCAAGTTAATGTCAATCTTATCATGCACAATGCGAGGTATTCTGCTCACGTTGTGATCTTAGGCATCATGCTTTTGTCAGAACAGATTGCAGTGACCATGATGGCTCCGGCTCAGCATAGGCGTGATCCGCAAGTACGGGAGGAACAAGGAAGGCAGCTCTGATTGTCGGGCGATCGTCGTTTCTAACTGTCGATCGCACTGCGGCAGCAATGCCAACGCCATTTTCACCGATGCGTTCCACGCTTCGCCCAATGTCAAACCTCGACCATCCCGAGACACCAGGAAACCCGAATATTATCGCCTGAGGTATGATCGTTCTATAGCCTGCTTTCCATCGAACTAATGGATCGTCTAGTGTTCATCGGCTTGCCCGTTGTTGAATGCCGTCCAGCAGCCCTCGAACCCAACTTGTGGCTCTGCGACCCGCAAAGACAGAAGATGTTTGATATCAGCTAGCTTGGCTGTTCAATGCTTTTCGGCAGCCTTCCGGTGGGCTTAGCTCCGATCAATGCCCTGGCCATCAATTCAGATGAAGTTATACCCCATACCTCTGCACCTGGACACTCTGCCGGTTGCGTTTCCCAGCGCGCAACCGAATAACGTCATGATTGGCAAGGTCAATGTAATCATCCAGAGGCGATGGTCAGTTGCTAGTCAGCAGCGTGTAAGCGACATCATTTACTCCTCGCAGGTAAGTCTGTCATGAAGGACATCCGCTCTATTATAATGCCTCAGAAATTAACTCAATGTTCGCAGGGCACTTCAACGCTCACTAGGTCACAGACTTCATCCATCCACAAACCCACTTGCAAAGGGTTTCGGCGAATCGTTTGTGCTGTCGCCGTTCTGATTCCACCTTGTCTCCTTCTGTAGACAGGGTCGATGAAGCGCGATTGACGAATATGTGACGAGATGGTTCCACCACCATCATAGCCATTCGATCTCAACAGGACTCCCCTTCCGCAAATGTTGATGTTTCGGCCCATTGCCTCTATGCAGGCCCATCAGATGAAAATACGTTAAGATAATCTGGGACATACCTTCCACGTTGCTGCGCACTGGGGCGAAATTCACCCTGTGGAGGAGTTTGGCCACCCCGTCATCTACGCCGGAAATCCGATGCCACTGCTCCCAGACCTGAGCTGTCCAATTTTGGGGCCTTCGTCCATTCACGGCACGCCATGAACCCCCAGCTACCCCTCCAGGCTGAGGTGGTCCTCCGGGCAGGATCGATGGCAATTCCAGTGAGCGGGCGCGATGTAAAGCTATCGATCCGTCTCGAGCAATTGTTGTGGTATGCGAATTTCATTTTTTGAATCCGAAGTCATGTCTAAAAGGATCACACGGACAGCGCAATTTAGGCCGTGCCCTTTCAATCGCGGTTCGATCTGCAGTTACAGAGGGATTGATGTAGGGGGCGTTGACAAAGTTCGGCGCTTTTTTATTCTTTTTGTGACTCCAGCCAAAGAACGGTGGGAGAGCAGCACTAAGACCGGACACGGGGAACGCCGGTGTCATTTTAGTGATAGACCTCTACCATGGTGGATTGCACCCTTTTTCAAAACCCAGAGACAACAGTCATCCTGTGCATTCTCCTCCCTTAAATATGTCGCGTGCTGAATAGCACCCAACCCCAATATACCAATCGTCCCTCTCGCCATGATTTCCCTCATCTGCTTGCTCTCCTGCATTATGAGGGTAAGAGCCTACATCCCCGGCCCTGACCCAGGCCTCTCCGACTCCAATTCAGTCTCGGCACGCCACACACTGCGCGATGTCCTTGTTGCTGTAGGTGCGCGACATTCCGTCTTTCCCAGCCGTCCATCAGCTACTGATAAGTGCCATCAGCTATCTTCGTCTTGGTGGTCGCTATGTTTTACGTTCTCGACCGCTGGCTCCAGTGGGACACAGAAAGCCGCTTCGAACGCATGCTCAATGGTGGCGTGGTTGTTCTCTGGGCTTGTCAGTTCGGCACTGACCGTCCTGCGCAGATGTTTGTGACGCTGCCGTCCGCTTATATGACCGCATGTACAACTGCTTCAAGAAATTTATAGCGGTGCGCCATAGTGGCCGAAACAGAGGGCCTCCGGCGACGGAAGACGAGTTAGAATCTGGCATGGGCCCGCGCGCAGAGGGGAATTGATGGGTAGCGAGCTGTCCGCTGTATTCAAGGTACGTTCTCGCTAGTGCTTGAAGTCCTGGTATAGAAGTTCATCGATTTTTTGGATCAGTGAGGACATCCTTCAACGTTTACGCTGACCGATTGCTCTCCTTTCTCCTCCGCTTTTCCGCCTTATGAACGTTACGAGCACACCAAAAGACATCATTACAGATGCATTTCTGCAGCGATACCACGAGCACTCCCCGCATATCCCACTTCACTGTAGCCAATAGTCTGTACTTCAATTACGATCACTCATACGTACTCGTGTTCTAGAGTCTGCCAGTATGCATGTCCAAGTGAATGATATGTATGCCAGCATGTTCTGGGATCTAACGGGTGTACCAGGCGCTTTCTGTTCACCTAAACAAAGCCGGTGCAGTCCAAGGAGGCCGATTTTCCAAGCGTACTCGTTGGGGGCGGCGCCGTCCAGTCGAAGGACAGCATCGCGTCTCTGGGGTCTCGGACTCAGTATTGCCCATATTCCCCGGCCTCGGCGGATCACACCTCGAGGCATGCGAGAACTAAATTTGCTCCAACGATTAGACAAGATAAGTATACCGCAGAGTGACTCTCAGCGCTTGGCCGCAGAGTGACTCTCAGCGCTTGGCCGCAGAGAAGCACGACGACAATGACGAAGGAAAACCCGATGACAGACACAGGCGACATGCAGTTGGCTACCGCACCTTGTGGAGGAGCGTGCCGCAGGCGACACCAGGCACCTACAAAATGGGCAGCGAGAGTGATGAAGATTGTACAGCGTTTCTCACGGATATAGCTCACAAGCCGTGACATTGCGTGGGCGTCAACGAATTACAGGCGCGTGTTGAGCGTGATAGCGTGGCGTTGCGGAGTTACCATGAACTGCAGTACTTTGGTTCATATGGCAGAGATGGGACTTGATTACGAACGGGAGGCGTTGCGGGTGATGGAGACCGCTATGATGCCTTGTAGCTGCTTCAGAAATCCAGATCGGACTGCGCATGTATAGTCCTGATACGAAATGTGTACTTCTGTAAGAGATGGACGTGTGGCGCAGATGCACAGTTTCTAGAAGCCAGCGTTGCGCGCAATGATCGAAATGTACAGGGCGAAGATGAATGCAATTTTCATCGCCACCGAGGAAGTAAGAAGTCTGCGTGTGCATCTGCTGTGCTACAAGTTGCGTAAATTTGCAAGACAGGATGGGCGCCGCCTTGGCGTAGATTCTAGAAAGGGCCGTCTTCCGGAGCGTAGCGACGTGGGCGATTGTCGGCAGGTATCCAAGGGAAAACGTCTACCAGGAGCCAGGGATCCGTGTCCTCGCATGCTCGCGACAATCGAGTCGCCGAGGTGCGCCACATCGTAAAATCCGCGTGATCAGCCCATACGGTGCTGAAGAGCCTCAATAGGACCCCTACGGCGCATCCTAAGACGAATCCAATCCAACGAGGCCACCGCATGTCCGTCCGGCCAGATGGACATGGACAGGCACTGGCAAGGGATACATCAGAAGGCCGTTGACGTAATGCCTTTCTCGAAACTAGCACAGCTGCGTCCATAGGGGCGAGGTAAAAGCATCGATCTCCAGATCTGGCATCATCTCCGTTGCTTGTGAGTGTATGTGGCCCCGAGAACCAAGACTCATAGCAGGCTAGTTCAGGGTCGCGAGAAACCGAATATCGGAGCGACGTCGGTGCCTTTCGAGAATAGGAAGACACGACCTGTGCATGGGAAACAAGCTCAGGCTTGTTTTCTTTTTGGCTCCATCGTCATCGTCATCGGAGGGCACTAGCTGTACTCGGCCGCCTTTGAGAAGAGCGTGGACGAAAGTATACCAGGATCTATGTATATATGTGCTCGTGAGAACTCGCACATTTGGATATTTTGCAATGAGCAAGACGTACTAACAACTTCGCGTCCTCCGAAGTACTCAGAAGCACGTATCGGAAGGACGGTCGCCCATCTCGAAGCTAGTGCGTGACGTATGTGGATGAGGTATAGCCGTCGATCTTCAGATCTATATAGTCTTCCGTTGGCTATCCGTGAATGCCGCAGGAAGGCAGTGATCGTAGCACTTAGCTCGAGATCGTGGGCGATCGCATCGCAGAGCGACGTCGGGGCCTTCGAGAATCAGAAGGGCCAAGACTTGTGGATACAAGATATAAGCCGGGCTTGTTTGCCTGTCTTAGTCTTTGTCAACGGACACTAGCTGTTATTTATCATCTACGCGTGCGCTGCTGGTGAAAAATCGCATTTTGGAGTATGTGGACATGCACGCGTACCAGGTTACAGCGATACCTGCAGAGCACCAACGCTCTCGACGAGCTTCATACTGCTTCCGAGCCTGATCTTCTCAGCTCGAAGCGGCAGGACCCTACCGTCTGTCCGAATGCGATTGACGTATTGAGTGCCGAAGGTCGACTGAGCGGGCAGAGATCTCCAAATAGCTTATCGGACATGAGTTCCATCATGTGGCTCCCGGCGAATCTGCGAAGCGACCCTTACGCCACGCTTTAGACGCTTCTCGATGACAATGATACTTTGCATGGGAAGCCTTAGCGGGGAAGAGCGCCAGCACGGAGCCGGGGCAACTGAGCATGGGTTCGGTCGTCAGTCTAGTTTTCAAAGACAAAGTCGATGCATGACGTACGTTATGACCAGACCTCAAGTATCACATCCACCACGTTGGACTTAGTTAGATGCGTGTCTCTTGGCGAACATTATGCTATACCCAAGTTAAGTAGAATGTGTCGTCGAGGATCCACGAGTCGGGACATCCAATGGCCCCCGTTGGGCATACTCTAAGTTGGATATAGACCAAATTCCAGAATGGGGAAAAACACAGTGTCGCGGAGTTCGCCATTGGGTTCTTAAGTTCTGGAAACTAGGGCGTAAGTTCTGGAAACTAGGGCGATACTGATGGGTGACGTTGGGGCATGGTGCACGGTTGCCAAAACCGTCGGCACCCCTCCGTCACTGTGGGACCTTGCCGCGAGTGGCCGTACAGCTGAGGTTCGTCCAACGAAATTGTCCGTGAGCGGATAAAGAACAGCGTTGCGTCGAGCGCGGAGAAGGAAGGCATAGTGGTACCAGTGAGAGACGAGGCCGCAGGTGAGTGGCAATATTTGTGGACCTACCAAAGTCCATAATGGCAAACACATCTCATCAGCGGCGATCTCGCTTCAGTGCTACACGGTGGCCCCCATGCCTTGCTCGACACAATGCATCTCGCTGCATTTCATCCTTCGTCGGATACTATCGTCGAAATCGCCGAGCCATTTGATGAGTTTCGTAGGTATCGTGCGGGAACGATTACGAGCCACTCTGTTCGAAGGTCGGCTAGGAAGATGTCGACCTTTTCGCCTTCGTACCCATTCGCATCCGTCCCAACCTCATATGGCTCTCTTCAAGGTTCTTGGGAGTGATATCAAACCATGAAAGATTGCCTAGAGTAGGGGCCAGCGATTGAAGTTGGTCGGTGAGTAAATTAGGGATCTATTCCCCCGGCGCGCGCCATGTTGAATGCTGTCCGTTTTGAGAAGCCCTCGCACCTAGTCCGCGTTGAATTCTTGCAGAAGAATCAACATTTTTCTGCTTCCACAAGTTGAATGGGACCCTGCATCGAGGTGAATGTCAATTTCGTCATGCGAGACGCGAGGATTTCTGCTCACCCTTGGATATTGGGCAATGTTTGTACGTTTCCTGAACAGAGCGAGCGACAATAGCTTCTGCACAAAGCAGGCGTGATCTGCGAGGGAGCAAGGAGCAAGAAAGGCGTCACCGATTGTCGGTCGATCGCCGTTTCCAATCCTCGATCCCATTGCGGCAGCCCCGTCAGTCAACACGATCCTTGCTAATAATCATTCTTCGCTCACCATCTAGCGTAGACCATCTCGGGATGGGGCACCCCTGCCAAATCCACCAGAGTATGCCAGGACTGCGCGGTAGTGTCGATTCGAGGTATGGAGGCCCCATAGCCTATTCTCTGTCGAGTTGAAGGGACACTCGGTTGGATGCCGTCCAGAATAGTAGCCTTTGGACACAACCTGTAGCTTTGCGACCCGCGACGGAAGACGCGGCTCTGCATCAGCCCTTTATGGTGTCCAATGACAAATCTTCTGTCAGCCTTCCATGTCAAGGCCACGTCGGGCATTCTCGAATATCGCCCGTCACTTTCTTCCGCAGCGGTTTCGAGGGTACGCAATCCTGATCGATGTTCTGGCCATCCATCCCGCATCTTGTATACATTCGTTTTATCCCGCGCCTTTACATCTGAACACTTTTCCAGAAGCAAGGGAAGCAAGTTGGACAGCGCGTTGCCAAAGACACCCGAATAACGTCTCAGTTGGCAAGGACGGTCTCGTCATCCAGAGGCGGTGGTGAATTGCTCATCGGCCGCCCGTAAATGACGTCCTCTCGTCTTCGCAGGTAGGTCTGTCATCAATGGCATTCGCCCCATACCTTTAGAAATTCATCTGATATTCGTAGAGCACTTCGGTACTCACCGGACAAGAGCCGTCATACATCTATAATCCGGCCTGCCAAGGAGTGTCTACGGGTTGTTTGCGCTTCCACTAGTCTGCTGAAATCTTGTGGCCTACTGCATACGGGGTCGATGAAGTGCGATCGACGAAATATGACGGAAGACTTCTCACTGGTATGGGAGCCAAGCAATTCCAAGAGAACACCCTTCTGCACCGATACGCTTTCCAGCCACTCGAAGCTATGCAGGTCCATCGGATGCAAATACATGCAGAGAATTGCGGTCATACAGTCCTTGTCCCAGTGCGCGAAGCCGGAGGCAAAAATGACCACCGTGGTCTCTTGCGTATGAGCCTCGCCGCTCCGCCGTCGGCATCAGAATTTCAAGGCTTTATTGCTTCGAGGCCCGAGCTTTCCAATGCGACTTTCCAAGTCCGGAGGTCCATGCACGGCACGCCGTGAACCTCCACACCCTCCAAGTCACGGTGCTCCTGTGCTTCAGGGTCGATGGCAACCTGGAAGCGAGTCGAGTTTATCGATGCCGTTCTCACAGCTGTTGTGGTTTCCGAATTTAATTCGCCGAAACAGGTCTCCGGACACGGAGCTTGGGCTGGATTTGTCGTGAATCCATCCATTCAGGCTCGTAGTGCGATAGATGAGATCTAGACGTGAGCAAGACGAAGAAGATCCAGCGCTCTTTGCGGCGGGAGTGTGCTGATAAGGGCAACTCGACGGAACGTGCCGACCGCAATTTTTGTGGTAGCGGTGCAGGCGTGCAGGCTCGTGTGCTGAAGCCACAGACACCAAGTCACTCGGTCTACCCCTCCCCCATCCCCTCTATATAAATGCCGTTGTGCGCTTCAACCAGCCCGCGCCCCCTAACACCAACATGCGTGTCTTCTGTCCCACTACGATCATCACCAATTCGTCAGCGCCCTTNCTCTCCTGTATGATCAGGGAGAGGGCCTATATCCCGAGCTCTGACCCAGGCCTCTCCAATACTAACCCGTCCTTGACACGGCTTACACTTCGCGACGTCCTCATCGCGGTAGGTGCGCAACAACTCGTCGCTCTCTCCAGCCATTTGACGGTTCGCTGACCCCACTCCAGCCGTCTTCATCTTCCTAGTCGCTGTATTCTACACTGTCGATCGCTGGCTCGAGTGGAACACGGAGCGCCGCTTCGAGAGCATGCTGAAAAGTACACCACTGCTCTCGTAACTCGTCAATCTGGTGCTGACCTTCTCGCACAGATGTTCGCACAACTGCTGCCGCCATTTTCGAGAAGTGCAAAGCCGCGATACGCCGCAATAGCCGGGGCCAGCGATATCCGGCGGCACAGGGAAACATTCCCCTAGAGGCTGGCGTCGATCAACAGTAGAGTGCGACTGATAGGATACGAGCGGATCGATGTGTTCAGTATGCAGTTTTCTTGGCGCTTCTGACCTATTATAGCTGCTGATTTATTCTTAGTCGTATATGGAGCCCTTCAATGTTTCCCGACGCCAATGGGCGGCGTCTTTCACCGCGGCAACCGTGAACACATCATCTAAATTCTACAGTACTGATTTTTCTATACAATCCCATTTTCGCTCCCCCTGCACTATGAACGTCATGAATTATACCCTTTACGCTACGACAGTACGGCCACATGTATCTCTCATACCATTGTAGCACCAGTGCANCCGTTGAGGATGATGCCCGCCCACCATCGTACGGCAGGCCGCTGTGTCTACACCGCCCTCCGCGTAGAGCTCCTGCTGGACGCGGGCACGCTGACATCGCGTTACGCCAGAAATGAAAGAGGGTCATTGTGGCGTCCGTTATGTGCCGGCGCAAAGTGCCAATCCTAGTATCCGGATCCGGGCGCGCGTCTCTTTCATTTACGCCGCTGCGTCCTCCAAATCGACGATACTATGCAGGTCTTGTGGGAAAGGTGGTCGTTCCCGTGTGGAATCTAGTATATCACAATTTGAAAGAATGAAAGAGATCCTAGCGCTTGCTGTGTCCTTGCGTCGACAGCATTTTTGGCGAGTTGTGAAACGGGGAGCGTCAAGGAGTGTGAAAATCTTGCAGTCATCCCGAGCTTCGACGGTTCATGTCTCATAGCGCCTTAGGCGTGCGACAATCGTCTAACTGTAGCTGCAACATTCTGTTCGGATGTGTATTGCGGGTAAAGCTACGTATAGGAATAATATGGGATCGGCGTGCATTTAGCGCCCAGGCTGTTGCAGGAGTTGCCAATTGACAGCCAGCGGCGATGAATGCAGTACACCTAGCATAAGCTTGAACGTGTGGGAACAAGGATATGCCGAGATACACGGGAGGTCAGCATATTGGGTGATGCAGGATCCTGGGGGACTCACGTATGGACTAGACTCAAAGAGCAGAAAGGAAAGGATCTACACCATTGCGAGCTCACGTTGCTCCCACGCTGTCAGTAAGATCATATCGATAGCCGCAAGGGCAGATAACCCTGCAAAGCCTAAACAGTCAACGCCGTGCAGCTAGGCCACTCCGAGAATCGCGAACTAGAGGTGTGAGGGCATTGACGAGATTAGCAAAAGAGGAATCGTACGACGTACTGCCTTCAGGGACAGAGCACAGCGCCATTCGCTCGAACAAGTCAGTATTGGGTGACTGTGTTCCCAAGGCATTCTTTGAGTATCCAGACAGCGTGATATCGTGAAAAGTTCACTTTCTTGTCATACGTTTAACCCAGGTTCGGTGTCGAACGGAAGATCGACGAGCAGTGACCACTGTATCGATTCGAAACACCTCTTGTGGTCGTGAAGAGCGCAACGTCTGCAGAAAGCGTACATAGTAAATCGAGCATTTGCCGTCGAGGGTGTCAGTGAACTCGTGTGACTCGTAAAGCGCAGTGGCGCGCCTGCCTGCGACGAGAATAGAACGTGCCAAAATGTAAAGTAGACTTTAAGCATTTGACGCGACGTCGTCGAGCTTGAAAGCTTGAAGCTTAACTGACATGCATCCATGTGGAGGCACCTGCTTCCGGAGTCCGACGCAGGAAGCTACCCAAGCGTCGGACCGAGATGGCGGTAGGGCAGAGATGGGTGAGGTAGACCATAGACAGTAGAAGGCTGAAAGTACCCTTGAGTACGTCAACAGTTGCCGAGGCTGCTGAGGATCTGTGACGCACCTCAACCTGTACTCTCCACATCCCCGACATCTTCTCCACCACGCGGTCTACACCTCTCTCCAAATCGATCCACAAAAGATATGTATTTGCAACCGCTCATAAATTACATCCGCGGAGCCAATAGATCCTATGAGATCAAAACCTTCACGGAGTTGCTGTTGCGCAGGAACCGGGCCAGACGATACGCCGTCCTGGGGCCTGAGGCCACCCAAACCTGATAGTGCCGCTGGGTACGTCGTCCTCAAATGTCATCTTGAAAGAATTGGACTGGACTTGAGAGTGGTTGGAGAGGCTGTACTAGAAGAGCGGGAGCGAAGCGGGATCGATCTCAGATTAGCCGGCAGTGCGGTCAGTGGCAAACGACAAACCTGATGAGTCGCCACAGTGTAAGTATCTCCACCCAATGCTCATCGGAAGAGATAATGCAGCTCTTCCGATATTGCAGCTCTTCCAACGTTTTGCACAGGTCATCCACGGTTCCGTATTGAAGTTCGACAGTCAACGTGGCGATCAACAGGCTGGCAGGACGCCTTGCCGGCACAATTGAGATTGATGAGTCGATACAGCCTGCGGCCGTCTGGGGGCCGGATACACTGGTGGCTTTCAGCACGGAGTCTCCAAGTAACAGTTTGAGGAGGCATGACTGGACGATGGCGAACAGGGGTCATGCGAGTCGAAAGATTGGGGGAATCGGTGCGTCCTTGGATTCGAGGTGGGTCTTTGGATTCGTCTGATGCCTCCTATTGTACTGACTTAAAACTCCCCAAGGATCAGGTCTTGATACGAATATCTTCCCGCCTTCCAAGCTCCCCTATCCTGCAGATGTGAAGTACGAATGGCCATCTGTGCCAACTTCGAGGCTAAGCTAGAACTCTGCCAAGCGAATGCCGCTGCTCCTTTGCTCGGGAAGCCCCTGAACATGAGTGGATATGCAGGTCCACCGTCGAACCTTCAACTGCGCCCAGCCAGGCCTGGCACGAGCCAGATCAGACCGGAATATGCTAGAGGCTGTGGGCCCGAAGGAGATGGCGACTTTTGCAAGCCGTTATCAGGTTCGTAGTCCTCATAAAACGGGGACATCGGTGGACTTTGGCTGTCACGTCCAGTGGAGTTGACTTAAGACAAAATTTGACTGGATCCATTTGCTGAAGGTGCGTCGACCAGCTGTCTTGTAATTAGTCGTGGTTTGCGGCTACAAGGATTCGCCTGGCCGAAGGATCCTTGAACATATAGCTGGCGGGGTTGTCGCATGGTCGGTGTGCAGTCATACACCTATCACGCTCCGTTCTTTGTCCTCATGATAAGACCGCAGGGACACGTTCACTTTAACCTGGATTCCGAGGTCAGCATTCAGATCCGCTTTCGATTCGAGATATGACTCACGATCAGGGAAAGGACTCCACGATTTCCACAAATCGAGGATCAATTTGCAGAGGCGACGATGTCTCGACACCGCATCAGAGGCATTGCATTTTGAAGGAATAGTGATCAACTCGCGAAGCATAGCACCGTTTATCGGGGGCGAGCATTGGATACCATCCATGACAGCGTCGATGAATCCGGGGTATCTCTGGGGTAGATCAGCTTCCAGCTTTTTCCCTGCATAGAATGGTGGAACCCACCGGAAGCTGGATACCCGTACCATTCTATGGACCAGGACTCAGAATAGTCCTCTACCGCGAGCGATATCTGCTTATCGCTCATGTCGCTCTCCGCGTATGCCAGGTCATCATCCACCGTGTCCCTCGCCCTCGAGGTATGTCTGATATGCAAGTTCCATTCCATCCTATGCCTTGGTGATATGGTGGCGAATTGTCGTGGACGAAGATAGTGGAAGGATATCCAAATCGTCCACGTACTTGCGCTGTGTAAAGCGACGCCCGTGTCGATATGAAATCCGGGCAGGATTGTCATTGACAGGTTTCCTTCTACTTGGCCACGACGGTGTAACGGCTGTCGAGTCCTGACGTGGGCGAAAAGACACGGTAGGACCATGGTACAGCGAAGCCAAGTAATTTAGCTGCTCGGTCGATGAAGTGGCAGTACTGTCTGAGCGCCAGTACTTGCACCCCACGGTCGGCGCTCGACTCATTCTTATCTCTCAGTTCTTGATTCGTCAAACTTCGTCGTCCTCTAAGACCCACAGTGACGATGGCTCATACTTTTCGCACTCCAGATCGACTGCAGTTTTACAGACTAGAATATGCCGAAAATGTCTCGTTTCGCTGACACACCGTGCTCTAAACAAAATTCTATCAATCGACCCTTTCCGCAAACAACTCAGGCCAACAGTCTATTTAACAAAGGGAGCAACGGGATAGAAGACGTATCAAAATTCGGCAAGTCCACGCCGTCTATTTCTCTCCCAGTAGACTGATAAAGCACAATTAACCTCGACCATCAGTTAACACATAATGAAAGGAGCCTCAGCGGTTGCTTGAAGATATCTTTGGGATCGGTACAGATAACTTTCAGATTCATCTGCGCTATTGGTCCAACAATCGCATCAGCGACCTGGCATGCATCATAATGCCGAATAAGCTCACGACGCGACAGCACCATCGACCGACATGCTCATGTCCACGCTGGCAGGAACGCCAGACGACGTGCTTACGGAGTCATTGACGCTGACCGTTACCAACGGCGCCGACCAGCTGTCGTGCCCCGCATGGCCTGAGGTTACCACGGCGATGTGGGGGGGGGAGGGAACCGTGGGCTTGAGGTTCATAAGAATGCCTTCAGATGCGCGGCCGCGGGGCATACCTCGCCCCCTTGCAGTTGCTTAACGACGAGCGGTTGTGTCTGCGATGCGTGCGCGACGTCTGGCTTCCCGGAGGAGGATGGACGAGACTGTCGCAGAAAGCGTCAGTGATATCCAACATCCACGAGCGAGCTACGCGCACACCGTCGCCGTCGCCAACAATGTGGCCGCCCAGCGTAGTCGTGCGTTATCACGGCGGTGGCTTTGTCGCACCCTTGACGCGTCCCGTGCCGCCGGTAACAGAAGAGCAGATGCGGAGGATTAGATTGTTCTTGATATGAGGGAGCGAACACTAGCATACGACCGGCGCAGGTGCTGTCGACCCGTGGTCAGTACTCCCATTCTGAGTCAGGTCACATTTAAATGCTTACCCCTCTCAAGTTGAGAGGACCTGCCGCTGCTGCAGGCGACATAGTATCTGGTTCTTGTCATTTCCTTGACTCTCGCTTTTCTTGCTGCGCTGCCCAGAAGTCGATGTCATCTTGTTACCGCCGTGCTCGGTGCTCGTATTATTGGCCCTCCTCATCCGACTAGATCTTCATTCGGACATGTAACATCTACATTGAAGCCTCCTTCATGTAATTCCCTCCAACCAGCTGTCCTGTCAGGAGCGAGATCCATTTAGTACTGTTCGCCCCGTAGGGTGGATCCAGGACAATCTCCAAATGAGTGGTCCATTTTGTTATAGGCGCCCGAGCCAGACGGATTGTGCTGTGGTCAAAATAAGGAACTTTACCAATGCGTCACTGTAAGCCACCGAGGTAAGATGCGAATGTTTCCTTTCGGTGGGTCACTAGATTACACTCAGATACGAGTCCACGATGAGGACCATTATTCGAAGGCGTGCGGTGATAGGCGGTGATGGTCAAAAGACGAGGGGCTTACAATTACATATGTACGCGAAGCAAAGCTAGATCCTTATCCGTCCTCGGGCCACGCCACTGTGCCTTATCAGGGGCCATGTATCTTGCCATCGGCTGGCGTTCAAGGACGGTACGTCGAGCTTTCTTGAAGAATAACATCGAGATGGGCTGCTCTACTAATCTCTACTTTGATTTTCTCAGACTTTGAATCTGACAAGTTTGCGCTGAACTTCACGCTTCAAACAGGATAGCGCGCAGCCTTGGAGAGACATATTTTGACACAACTGACGTTACAGGAGAAATGGTGAATCATATTGTCATGACGAAGGAAGGAGGTCGCAAGGCCGCACGACAATCAGGTAGGGGTCTCTCATCTGGTGATCATGGGGCGCTGACCTTCGCGCTGACTTCCAGGTTGCGCTCAAGAAGTTTCCGATTCGAGGGCACCTTCCTCCCTTCCTGGAGATGTCCTCCGACACTCCTCCGACGGCTTCTTGTTGTAAATGCTCGTGGGCGCCCGGCGCTTCCTATTATGACGTGGTTCAACGATAACCCGTATTAGTCAGTCAGGCCTGCTGCCTCGTGTAACACGCGTGGCTCAGTACAGTGCGGTGCGCAGCCTTGTTCGCGACGGTGATGCGTCGGACTAAGCTCCGACTCGAGGCCTCCGAGGGCATTAAATGGAGAAGACGGGCGTCATTACAGGAGATTGCGGAAGCGACTTTGATAGGCGCATTCATTCATTGTAAGTTAATCCAGATGCAGGCAATGGGGATGGACGTAGATGTGGACGGTGAATGTGGCGGTGACGATGGATAGCAGGCATTGATAGGATGGCAACGGAAAGCTAGACAGTAGATGGAGAGCGATACAGAGCGATATGAGACAACAACGATAGAGGACAACAAGCAGTCAGAGCAATATGTATCCAAGAAAATTAGCTGAGGGTATAAAGAAGAATATAAAGTGTTGATAGACATGAAGGCGAAGGATGCCGATGAGGAAGACAGGATGCAGTTGGAAGCGATCTGCAGAGAAAAAAGGAGGATGAGGTTCGGTCCCGAGGACGCCACAAATAGCAGCGCTGCTCACCAGAACAAGCTCGCAACGCAGATACCGTGTCCTCTCGCCGACTAGTGCACTAGTTCTGCGCGAACCTAGTGGCCGTCACCTCGATGGAGCTGATGCGCAGCAGCGGCGACGACGGCGAGGGTGGCGCACTCCCGCCCGCGCTCGAGCCACTCGAGTGCTCCGACCCCGACGGCGACGACGACGCATCGTACGCATGTCGGTGTGTCGCGAGGAGCTGATCCGCCGTGACGAGTGCAGGCGGAAAGGCGAGCGAGACGGTGGAAGAGCCGCGCGACGACGGCTCCGAGATGCGGAGGGAGATCTCGCTTGTGGAGGCGGAGTAATCGGGCGGCGCGGAGACGTCGATCGCGATCGCGCCCCGATCGCGGTCGTCGACGGTGCGGGTGGCGCCCGTAGCCTGGCTACGGTATGGATAGAGGGGTAGGTGGATGGCAGGCTGGGGGCGAGTGGNGCGCCGCCTAGTGGCGACATGGAACGCTCCTACGATGAAGAGAAAGAGGACTGGATGGAGGTCGGAATCAGCGTCTGGTTCGGCGCGAAGAAACTATGAATGGCGCACACGAGAACAGGAGGGCCCCCACAACGACGCGGGGAGTCGACGCAGGCACGGGGCCGTCGGGGTCAGCATCTCGAACGACAGGCAAGGCCACTGCGAGCAGGGCCTTGGCGAGGTGCGGATAGAGGGAGACCACGACGACGAAGAGGACGAAGGAGAGGGAAAACGTCATATAGAGAATGGCTCGAAGGGAAGGCGAGATGTAACGACCCCATAGTAGAGGCTTTTTAAGCAGGTCTCGAGTACAGCCAGCGTCGTAGAAATATTATATTGGCAGCAAGTTAGCATCGAGGATAACGTTACTTACTTGCAGGCCGCAATCTCCGGGCCGTCCGGGGCCGGTCCTGCTATAACTCCCCAACTCTCGGTAGATCGTCTTGACTATCACCGCAGCTTGTCTTCGATTCTCGAATGACATGTAGCCTTCATTGCCAACTCGTTATGACTGCTGAGCACCTTCGCAAACACAACAAACGAGTATGTACTTTCTAGTGGTGGTCCGATGCGGAGTGAGGCAGAACGAAGTGAGGCAGAAGGCGAGTCCAACTCGCTCCACTCAAAGTGATGTCGGACTTCACTCCGAAAACCTCTGCCTCGCTTCACTCGTGTCCTGTCTGTAAGTCGAACAATCTGGAATTACAAGTGAAGTCACGTTACGATCAAAGCGAGTGCATGTGATCATGTAGTATGACACTGGCGCGTTTTGGGCGCGTCCCAAGCACTGATACTCAACCCTCTTCGTGCACAATCAAGTTCATCAATTGCCTGATCAATGTTACCTTTGATAAATCTGTCTTTCAGGTCAAGTCGCGGTCAATGACCACTGTTACATAAGTAACTCACGTGAACTGCACGTGCCATCGTTTGCGGACTCGCTCGTTAGTCGTCGACAAAGGACAAACGGAGTGGCCTCACTTCAGTCAAAGCGGTATGCGTGGGAACATCACTTCATTCTGCCTCACTCCGCCTCGGACCACCACTAGTACTTTCTATAAGCTGTCTGCTATTATAATGACGTGACCTAAATTCCAATCAATTAGGATAAGCTATTTGACCGGAAATCTCGATGCCCACTGCCCTGCTCCGCTCCGTTGCGACCACCGAGGACCTACTGGTAGCTGCAACCTTGCGCCCAGACCTAGTCAAGCGAACCGTTCCGACCTTGACTACGAGCTCTAATCACGGTCTTTGCCGGTAGGTACAAAGAGGCACGACATAAAAAGAGTCTGATTAGATTGCAATGTAAGTAACGATCCTTACCCCGCATCATCATCGCCACTCACATCCACCAGATGAACATCATCATTTTATCCGGTGATCCTAGCATCGACCACCCCTGCCCCTACTGCAGCCCC